>OVAQ01000435.1:0-32795 GCA_900406345.1 Erysimum cheiri | reverse complement strand
TTTGGTCTCTGTGGATTCGACCCTTAAATACTGCAACTGATTGCCGACTTTGATCCGGTAGTTGTTTTATTTTAGGTTTTTATTTGACCATCGATCAGTCCACTCCACTGAAATGCTCCAAACAAGAACAAGGAATTAAATGTTAATATAATAGAATTATGAATTATATCATTTTTCAAGAGTTTTTTTTTTTTTTTTTTCAACACTTATTGTTATAAAGTTTTTTCAAAAAATATATTAGATTGATAAATTCTATTCATGTAACTAATATCATCAAAAAAAAAAATTATAAAAATAATTAAACTCTAACTAAACAAAGGGTATTATAATAAAAAAACATAAAAAATAAGAAAACTGTTCGGTTACACGGTTTTAAACCGAACCCACCTAAAACTGAAATGATTGTCATATTTATAACCAAACGAGTTTTTGGAAAGAAACTATTTCCAAACCGAAGCACGTAATTACGGTTTGGTTTTTTGGTAAGGGTTTTTTTGTCCACCCTTAATTACAACATATTACGAAACATTTGTATCAACATATTTGGGTTTCCACGTTGCCATCATCCCCTTGTATGCAGTCAATTCAGTACGTATCACGCAAAAGTCTATGGTAAAAATCATTTCTTTAGCCACTGTTATGTTACATCTATTAAATTGTTTTTAAAGAAATTTCTTATCGATGTAATTACTAAAGTAATTTAGTCTTTTGCCCGCGTATATAGACTAAAGTAATTTAGTCTTTTGCCCGCGTATATAGAAACTATAGGGAGAAGAAACGATATGATAGACTATAGAGAGATCAAAATATCAGCAAACCTATGACCATCTCCGCTCATGTTGCTTAGAGCATCCTTAAAGGGATAAGTGAAAGGATATATCTTAGGGGTGAGAAATTATGAAAATAATGTAATAGGTTAAGTTTAGAAACAAAGTTATAGGAGTTGATTATTGGTAGAACCTGTTTCTAAGTAATAATTAAATAATTTAATTATGTAAAACATATAACATTTTTAAAAAATTTTAAAAATAACTTTTAAATTGAAAACATAAAAAACTTATACTAAAATTGATTTGAAAATAAAAAGAAACACAAAATACAATTCCAAATTATTATGAAACAAAAAAAAAACATTAAAGATATAAATGAAAAACATAAAAACAAACACAAACATTTTATTTAATTAATACAAAGTTTAAAATCTTATTAATTATTTGGAAGATATCCAAAATTTGTCCATATATTCTCAATCAAATCCTCTTTTAATTGATGATGTGCTTGTCTATCACGAATTCTTGTGCGACCATCACATATACCGCCCAGATTTGTAGGCATTTCGACTGAATACGAAAGATCCGGGGTAGTTCTGGTTCCTTCTCCTTGTTGGAATTCTTCTTCGTCATAGAGAGTGTATGAATGTTGTTCATCTTCGACAATCATATTATGGAGTATGAGACATGCTCTCATAATATATGCTATTTTGTCTTTCTCCCATAAAAGAGATGAATTTTTAATCATGGTGAATCTAGATTGCAGAACTCCAAATGCACGCTCAACATCTTTTCGTGCACCTTCTTGACGTTTTGCAAATAAAGCATGTTTCGGGTGTTGTGATCGTGGGATGGATTTAATAAATATTGCCCATTTGGGGTACATACCATCAGTCAGATAGTAAGACAAATTATACTCCCTTCTGTTGACATAGTAGTTTACTTGGGGAGCTCGATCGTGAATAATGTCATTAAATACTGGTGATTCATCAAGAACATTTAAATCGTTACAAGTACCTGGCGCTCCAAAAAACGCGTGCCATATCCAGAGATCAGCAGAAGCTACCGCCTCCAAAACAATTATTGGTTTTCCGGTTCCTCGTGAATACATTCTTTTCCAAGCGGTTGGGTAATTCTTCCACCCCCAATGCATACAGTCGATGCTTCCAACTATCCCCGAAAAACCCCGATGTTCTTCAATATGTAGTAGCCTTTCAAGATCGCCTGGTGTGGGGCGTCTGAGGTATTCATTGCCAAACAAGTCAACAATTATGACGACAAAATGCTTCAAACATTTATGAACCGTCGTTTCACCAAGACGTATATATTCGTCAACCGTGTCCGCCCCACCCCCATATGCTAATAGTCGAATTGCTACAGTATATTTTGGTAGCGGTGATATACCATTCTGGAAGGTTGCATTTTTTGTTGGTTGAAAATATAGAACTTCTGTAGAGAGACGATTCACAATACGCAAGAACAATGACTTGTTCATTCGAAACCGTATGCGAAATAGCCTCTCCGGGTAAGTCGGATTTTCACTGAAATAATCATTCCAGAAACGTTCGTACCATTCTTCCCGATTTCTATCGATATATGTACGTTTCTTCCTTTCGACCGGGATATCCTCTTCAATAGTAACAAATTGATTTTCAAATTATTCTTCAAAAAATTGATCAAAACTATCTTCATCTCTAGAGTCATGATGATAGTGAAAATGGTTGGAAGAAGATGCTATAAAAGAAATGTACTAAGAAAATGATAAAAACCAAAATAATACGAGAGAATAAAGTTGTGTGAAGTAACTTGAAATTTTTAGAGAAGGAAGTTGATATCTAACTTGGAGTTTTTTTTAGAGGATAAACTTGGTTTCTTTGGATATAATGAACTTGATATCTAAAGAAGGGAATTGATGTGGTTTGTGAGATTTTGAGGAAAAAAGAAGATAATTATGTTGTTTGTGAGAGAATGATAGAATGCTTCATATATACACGTATTTGTGTCGGCCAAATATTATGTGAACCAAAATGTTTTGTTTCTTTCTTTTGTCTCGACAAGTGAATGTGAGTCTCTGTTTTGTTTCTTTCCTATCTTTCCCAAATGCATATGATGTTACAGTGGTGCAATAAAACAACAACATGACTAAAGTTGATAGCAAGTGTTAACCAAGCAAGGAAAGAACATACAAACAAAAACATTCATAAATAACATTCATCTAATACAAGTTTTGGCCAAGTGATTACAAAATCATACAACTACAATACAAGTCTTTAGAGGAGTCATTACCAACATACATATTACAACTAGAATACAAGTCTTTGGTCATCTATTTTAGTTAAACATGACCAACATAGCTATTACTACTACAGCAAGAGCCATTATACCAACAACCAACTCAAATCCATTTCTAAACCTAGTATTGTTCTGACCTATCTCATCCACTACCTTCTCTAAGTTCAGCAGCTTCTACTCAGTTTCATTAGTCACATCCCTTACTTGGTTAAGGTGTGACTCATAGTCACTCAAGAAAGTCATCTCCTCCATAACAGCCACATCCCACCACTTGTGAACTTGCATCTCTCCATCATCAACATTCTCACAGGTGAAGAACCTGCAATACCAATTAAAAGATAACAGATAAAAGAAAACAAAATCACAAGAAGTAATTTAAAACATAACAGATAAATCATAGACATTATCACATACCTTCTCCCTGGATCATTTCTGGTGTGACAGGAATTTAGAAGAGGCTCACCCCCACAGTAGCATATCTTGGGGAGTCCAAACTCAACCTCAGGTTGAGGAGGGTATTGAGTCGCCTGAGCATTGTTGAAGCTACTCTCAGCTTCATCCATACGTATCAAAGCTTCTGTTTCCCTGTCCTCAGTGTCCTCTGTGTACCTATCATACTAATCTGAGGAAGAAGGCTGAGAGTAGCTATAATTTTTTATAAATCCAATGTTGGATTACTATGAGCGGTATTTTCAAACATGTGGAGGATTGGGGTGGCAAATTCTTTGGGATAGTATTCAAAATGACAATGTTGCATGTCTACAATTATTGAGAATGTCGTTTGCTGCCTTCACAGGATTAAGGTCTATTTTAAAGAAAATTTTAGGTTACAATCTTCATTGAATGCTACACAGCCTCTGGAGAGAAAGAAACGGTCGCCGGCATGGAGAGCCGCCGACACCCGTACCACAACTGATCCGATTTATAGACAAACACGTCCGCAACAAGCTATATCTTCTGAGGCTGCGCAAGGGCTATGAGGGAGGGCTCCAATTTTGGTTCCAAACTCATCCATAATTCAGTTTGTAAAGAAATCGTTACTTAAATCATTTCAAAACATTCAGCTCTCTATGAAGCATTTGTTGTAAAACAGTTTGTTGTTGGAATATAATTTTACATTCTTTCAAAAAAAAAAAAAAAATCTTCATTGAATGTAAGTGTTGAAGATGGTGTCGCAATATTTCTACTAGTGTGTGGACACAATGAAGTTCAACGAAAAATTAGATTACGATTCGGATGAAACCAAGAAACCGCGAATGGAAAATTTAGTGAAGTGTTGAAAGCTACAAAATGTATTGCCTCAGATTACATCAAGACACCAATAACACAACTATTACTTCGTATTCCCCAACGTCTACAAGTTGATCGACGATATTGGCAAAATTTCAGTGGTTTTGTTGGAGCTATGGATGGAACTCATGTGTATGTTAATGTAAAGCCTGGGTTACAAGCCATATATTGGAACGACTATGCAAGCATCAATGTAATGACAATATGTGACATATATTTATATATATATATATATATATATATATGTGTTATTCACATATATATGGAATAGAGCACCGAGTTCATGCCATGATACAACTATCCTTTCAAACTTAAGATCAGAGCAATGCATCATTTGAGCTGGATGAAGCAGATAATGCAGATGGACAACATATGGCAAACATTCGAGAAACGATTGCAAATATGTTATGGAAAAATCAAAATATTTGATTTCACATTTGAATTTGCATGTTTGAATTTTTTATACATTTTTAATATGTTGTGCTAAAAGAAATTTAATAGTTTCTCAGAAAATTTTTGTTACAAAATATTTTTTTGGAAAAAGTTAGATCGTTTTGTCCGCTTTTTACCATTAAGCTCATAAAATCGCTTTGCTTTATCCGCTTTGTCCATTTCATCCGCTTTGTACACTGCATACACTTTTTATGCACTTTGTCCGCATTGTCCACTCTGTCAGCTCTGTTCTATTTGTTGTCACCATTCAGACCCTAATTCTCTTCTTCTAGCTAGCCGCTCACTTTACCTTCTCTTTAGATCTGAAAACCTAAAGATTCTCTCGAAAAGTCTCAATCTTCATCCATCTCATAAACTTTAATGCCAAAATAATCTCCCATCTGTTACTCTTCTTATTCTACTTTTCTCTCTTCCTTTTGACACTAGATCTCTGTCCAACTATTCTTCTTAAGATCCAGCGACCCGGCGATCGTTAGATTTCTTTCTCCGTCAAAGCTTTTATTCTTTCATTAAACTAAATGTAATTGAGAATCACAAAATCAAAGCTTTTATTCTTTCATTTAACAGTTGCTATTTTACTTCTAAAACTAGCTAGAACTTGGAGATGATTCATATATGTAATTTTTTGAAGTTTTATAGTTGTCATTTGAGATTTTGTTTTTCTTTGGATTTTGGAAGAAGTAACTTGTTCGTTATAAGAAATCCTAAATGATTTTGTATTTATTTGTGCGGTAAATGTTTATGAACTTTAACAAGATTTTTTTTACCCTAGGGTTTCACAGAAATTTCTACTTAGAATTGTTATTTTTCCTTTTGTTTTACTAAATATTCGCTTTTTTGTTTCATGTGGAATATGTTTTCCAACAGCTCTAATGGTTCACTCAGTGGTTTTGACACTAGTGGAGGTCCACAGCGTGGTGGTGGTCGTGGCGGTGGCCGTGGCGATGGTCGTAGTAACTATGGCAAAGGAAGAGGACCTACTAGAATAATGGGACAAGACCGTGGAAAGGCCAACTATCAAATGACCGTTGATGCTCTGCTAGCTCAAGAAGCAAGGAGGTTGATGTTGGTTCTGCAACCATATAGAAAAAACGGAGAGATCTAGTATATGTATTCTCTCTCATTATTATATAGATGAGTTAGCTAGTTAACACTTGATTGGTAATGGTGCATCAAATTAAAATATTTTGAGTTAGTAAACTTGATTGTTTTTGTAACATGCGTTGTATAATCTTTATTTGTTTTGAGTAGAATAGTTGTTATGATATAGAAAATAACAATGCATCTGACAATTGATTGGTTGCTGAGTGATTATGAAGCTGATTATCCTTGTATGCTTAATATGAGTTGTTAACTTTGTGTTTACTTTTAAATGAGACAATATACTAATGTCTTTAATTTTTTTAGTACGTAGAATATGTCTGTTCCACACACCTTTTATGTGAAACTGAATTGTTTTTGTAACTTGTGTATTTTTGTTTCAAGGTTTGGTCACGATAATAGTCTGCGTCGTGCTGATGTTGCTGCGATTTGAAGGCATTTTGTTGGTCCATGGTTCAATATGAGGTCTGCTTCAAATTGGGCTCTTATTTAGTGGTGGGGAGACTTCATTGTAAGTCTTAAGTTTTTCTTCACTTCCTTCCCATTAATCTAAGTCAATAGTAACAAAATAATGACATGTCGTTGCATCAATCTTTCTAATGGGATCAAGCACATGGAGATAAGGTGTACCGACTACGGTACCAGATTGTTGATGCCCGCCTTAGAGACATGATCTCTAAGGCCAAAATTTCTGGAAAACGACCAGATTGGATAACTCGAGATATTTGGAAGGATATGTGGGAATGCTGGAAATCGGATGAAGTGAAGAAGAAAAGCAAGATAGCCTTTGCAAGTCGACTTTCTGACCATGATAGCTTTGGGCCACATGCTCACATATCTGGTGCAAGACCGTACAAGCAACTCAGATATATAATTGTAAGTTTTTCCTAACTTATATAGAGTCAATTCTAGTATAAAAATTATGTAATAAATTTCTAACTAAGGTGTGCTAATTAATTGTTTGTTTCTGTTTTGTAGAGACGAACGGAAGGCATTAAACCTTCAATGCTTCACATTCTCAGAGACACTCACTGGAAGTCTGATGGCACATATGTGGATGAAAAGGCGAAGTCCATAGATGAAGACATTCAGAGACAGATATATGAAAGGGTTCAAAACTCTGATGGCGCGTCACAAGAACGCATGGGTATCACAAACCTAACTAGGCTTGACAAAGATGAGATCTTCTTTAAGGTAAAACATTTAACATTTTCTTTACAAATACATAATGAGAAAGGAATCAGTTAGTTTATAAGTTTATTTGGTTGGTTTTAATTTGTCATCTAGTTGCATAATTAGTGAGTAGTCCTCCCCTTATAAAGTAGTTGAGTTAATGACACACGATGCATTTGGTATAACTAACATATTTAGTATAAGCATTTGAGTATATTTTTATTTAATGACGATATTTTATGTTAATGATTCATGAATTGAGATGGTAATTGTGTTTATGGTTTTTCTTATATATATATATATATATATATATATATATATATCGATTCAAGTTCTATTTTTTGTAAATTAGAACTAAAGTCTTAAGTGTCTAACTGTAGTCGTTTTGGTTGAAGTTAGTTATAAGACTCATGTTTCAAACAAGTTGTTTCGTATTTGACTATGTTTAGTAATTATCAGTAAATAAACTAAGATTAGTTGAAAACAAGTTGTTTTATGTCATCTTATATATGTATTTATCTTTCTTAATATTGATGAATAGTTATCAAACTGATGATGATCTTCTGACTTTCATCCTTTCTTACAGAGGATATCACCTGAAAATGGGAGAATCTTTGGACTCGGATGGTGGAATAACATTCGGGAACGTGGAGAAAGCTCTCAAAATGGTGCAATTGGTCGAATCTCTCTCGAACGCCAAGTTACATTATTGCAGAAGCAGCTGGTCTCTGTGGTGGCATATATGCAACAATAGATGCCAGAAGGTGCTCCAACCTTTTCCACCACTCAACTAACTCAAGGTACAAATGCATCTGTGACCAGTCCTGAAAAAGGCAACAACCCAGTCAATGAACCAGCCAATCTAGAAGAGGAAGGAGATGATATTGTCGATGATGATGCAGATCAGTGCTTTTATGGTGATCAGGACTATGCTGTGGTGCAGCCTACTGAGAAGAAAGAAGATTCTCGACTTTCTAATCCTCATTTCTATCTTTATCCTAAACCTTAGCAAAAACTTAGCATGTTTAAATAATCCTTATCTTTTTATGTTTATCTGTTTAATTAAGGTCACTACGCTAGTCTTAAAACTTGTATCATTCACTCTTTTGAGTAGAATGTTTGAATCTAGTGATGCTTATGTTTTAATTAATGTATGATACTAATTAATTAAGATTATACTGTCTAATTTTTGTTTGAAACTATATATAATTTGGCTATTAAATTTAAAACTTTTGTAGCCAAAACCATAGTAAGTCATATGCCACAAAAATATTGTTGCTAACTCAAAACAAAAAATTATGGATAAATGTCACAAATATTGACAAAGAGTTCATAACAATTTGCAGCTATTTAGGACAATATTTTTGTATCCATTTATAACATTTTGTTATACCGATTTTGTAACACATTTTTCACAGAATTATGTAATTAATCGGTTACAAATAGTAACAGAACTTCAATCTCTATTTCTAGTTAATTTATTACAACTTTTGTGTAGCCAATTGTAGTTTATTGTTACATAATTTTTGTATCCATTTGTAAATTTTTGTTATATAAATTTTATAACACATTTATCCCAAATTTGTTACAAAATTCTGTAATTAATCGGTAACAAATAGTAACTGAACTTTAATCTCTATTTGTAGTTAATTTATTACAAATCTTGTGTAGCCAATTGTCGTTCATTGTTATACAAATATTTTTAACACTATTGTCACTAAATTGTAACGAAATGTTACAAACATTATTTCTGACGAACATATAGTTACTAATTTATTTTTAAAACAAGTACCGTAGCAAATATATATTCGCTACAAAAAGGTTGAGTTAGCTACGATAATAACAGTAACTATACGATCAAAATTTTCTAGTGCGTAATCTTGTTGATTAGTAGAGAGTTGTTTGGGAGGTCGTGGTGTATGTAATGGGAGCCATAGATCCAACCAAGATTGAATCAAACATCTATTACCAACAATAAAATGCATTCCACGTTTTAGAAGATCACGGCCGGCCACAAAAAATAGACCGCCAACCAAATGAAGGAGAAGAGGCTCGGGGAGCATTAAGAATATTAGTTGTCGAAAAATATCATCCTCAGAGAGTTCGAGCCACTAAACATCTGGATTGTGGAGAATTCGCCAAACCTGTTTGGCAAGAAGAGCATCAGTACATTTTTCAATATCCTTAAAACCCAAACCTCCTTCTTTTTGAGGTATATTAGGCGATGCCAAGCAACCCAGTGTGTTGAACGCCCTGAAGATGGAGTACTCAACCATTAATTCACAAGAATTCGCTCAATATCCTAACAAATTGTTTTAGACAGTTTAAAGCAGTTCATTGTATATGTTTGGGCAAAAATAATCGGTTCGTGAGAGTCTACGGAAAACAAGGAAAATAGTCGAATATAGTCTCTTTATTGATCAAGATATCGAGTCTAAATACAAGAATCAAAGCACGATATATCAATCTATAACTCTAGTCGTGTTAAAGGATCGATTGTCGTAGTCTTGTGGTTTATGTCAAGTCTCTTGTATTCGCTCTCGTTCTTGTGTCGCTTCGTGTCGTGTTGTGTTATCTCGTGCTCTTGATTCCGTCTAGGATAAGGTTGATCACAAGACTTTTGGATTGTCTAAAGATTCATGTTGACCTTATCCAATATCTTTATAAAATATTATTTATTTTCTCTCGACTTATCGGACTTGTTGGATTTATCTCGGATTTTATTTTTTTAGTAAGAATTTAGAGAGTAGATAAGACAAATGATACTATTTTATCAAACATCATGTATTAAGAACAGGATCCAAATTAACCATTCGGTTAAAATATCTTGTGATAAAGTTGTCGTCTACCATCATTTCTCATGTTTGCCCGTATCGTATGATATGGCGTATGTCTTGTGACAGACTATTTTTATGTTGTGCTCACGGTACTACTTGTATCATGTGTTAGTGACATGGTTCGCGTATCACAACATTATTTATGTCTTGTGCTCATAGCGCGATCAATTTCTCATGGGCAGGCACGATCCCTTGCTCGCAACATTATGTATGTCTCATGCTTATGAGACAATTAATGCAGACAGTACTAGTACCTCTTTCTCATGACACAACTCGTGTGTCGTTCTCATGACATGATTGGTGCCTCGTGCTCGTGACACAAACCTTCTTTGAGATACGATCAATTCCTCATGTTCATGACACAATTTGTGTTTCGTGTTCATGACATGATATGTGACTTGTTGGATTTATCTCGGATTTTATTTATTTAATCTCGATGATAAAATTATGCCCAACTGATAGTAGATTTTTACTCAGGTTCAATTCTTTATGTAACTATCATGTCATTGCAGTACATAAGGTGTCAATCCGAATGAGTGTGTTGGTAGCAATCAAGATATGATCAGATGCTACTAAGTCAAGACAAGCAGATATGTTTATGTCTAACAATATATGTGAACAAACTGTAACCTAAACAAGATTGTAAAACGCATCCTAGACAACTAATCTCTTAGGTAAGGAAAACGAATCTCTAGCACTAGTGATTCAAACATTTCATCAAACACCCTTCGGGTGTGAAATGTCTAAAGACTAGATCCACTTGATCGAATAAACCTAGTGAATCAAAACTCTAGTCCGAAAGAGAAACATCAAATTTTAAGCTTGAACACCCTAAATACTAAGATTTTCCACCTGATCTATCCCATCTTCAAGAACCCTAGTCACTATTCATGACCAAAAATAATGATCTTCAAACACAAATACCCCAGAAATTGCAATAAACATCATAGAAAGATAGATCAAGATGAGAGAAACAAGAATATCAAAACAAAAATTGCATAAACTATAAAGATGAAAGTAGATCTGAATTACAAAGCTTAAAGAAGTTTTGGATGCTCAAAGTTCTAAAAGAGGCAAAGATAAAAACATAAGATAGTCTTAACCCTAAACATAAGGGTCTATTTATACTAAAAAGGGTAAAACCCTAACTTAAAAGTCAAAAGTCAATGTTTTAAGTCGGTTTAGCAGGATAATCACCCTACAGGTCGAGTAGGACGAGCCATGCAAACGAAAAGCAGCTTCATGTGTAGTGCGCATCGAGTGTGCATCGAGTATGAAGCCTCCGCGTGAACACAGGCCGAGTAGAAGCAAGATTGAGTAGAACAGCTGTAGACCGAGTGAGACCAAGGCTGACCAGTCGAGTAGGACACGAGTAGGATGACTCCACTGATAGAGTGAAAGCAATACAAACCAAGTAGAAAAAAGTCAGAACAAGTCGAGTAAGCTTGTTGACAGAACGAGTATGACACTGTTGGTGACAGGACGAGTAGGACGGTGTTGATGAGACAAAGTAAGCTCGTGGTTTACTCGGGCTGATTTACCGAGTGACAGGCCGAGTAGATGCGTAAAGGTGAGCAAGTCGAGTAGGACCAAAGGCTTCGCTGGGTCAAGTAACTCACGGACAGATCAAGTAGGACGAGTGGGAGGACCTTGATGACTGTTGATGTGTTATGTTTTTATGGGTTTTAGCCATGTATTTTCACTCTTTTCTCATGCATTTCCATCCATTTAGAGCATGTTTAGTGTGCATATGCATTGCATTTGTTATTTCTAGGTGTTGGAGCATGTATCATGAGGATTGAAGCTTGAGAAAGAGGTTTGGAGCATAAAAGAGCAAGAATTGATGAAAGGATGTTCAAGAGGAGCCAAAGAAGTGCAAAGAGAAGAAGAAGAAAACGCGTCGACGTGTTGCATCGATGTCCTGCCCCTGACGTGGATTGCCGTGAAGATATCAATGTAAGAGGGTCTTCTTGGCAAAGTTCTTCTCAACTTCATGAACCGCATGACTAAGGAATGAGATCTCGAGTTTTTCGCAAAGGAGCAAGGAGAGCTTTTGTGAAACATGGGAAAGGTTCAAGAGCTAGACATCACAATGTCCTCACCATGGATTCTCAAACGAATCATTGCTAAGTACGCTCTACCGAGGAGTGTTGCCTAAGTATCGAATGCTTCTTGACACCACGAGCAATGGTAACTTATTAGAACAAGGTGCGGAACAAGGGATGTTATTGGTAGGGAATCTAGCTCAAAGCGATGGTAATTATCGAGAAGACTATGATCGGACATTGAGAGATAATAGCGAGATGAATGATCTTCACCTTAAGGAAATCAAGAACTTGAATGAGAAAATCGAGAAGTTGTTCTTAGCAACTCAAAAACCCGTCAACTATGTAGGAGAATGTGATGGATACCAAGGTTATCAAGAGATTGGAGTTGAGAATTGTGTAGAGACTCAAGAGGAGCTCAACTACATTGGTGGACAAGGATTCAACAAAGGCTTCAATCCCAACTACCGAAACCATCCCAACTTCTCCTATAGAAACCCGAATGTGGAGAATCCCCAAGACCAAAGCTACCCTCCTAAATCTCCAGGACAAGGTTTCAATCCTAACCAAGGTAGCTTTCAACCTAAACCCCAATTCAACCAACAAGGGAACTTCCAACTAGAACAATAACGGGACATAGGATGTGCATAGATTACCGAAAATTGAATGCTGCCTCTAGGAAAGATTATTTTCCTTTACCATTTATTGATCAAATGTTAGAAAGGCTAGCGAGTCACTCTTTCTATTGCTTTTTTGATGGGTATTCGGGATTCTTTCAAATCTCAATTCACCATAATGACCAAGAAAAGACGACATTTACATGTCCTTACGGTACCTTTGCTTATCGAAGGATGCCGTTTGGACTATGTAACGCACCCGCCACTTTTCAAAGGTGCATGATGTCGATCTTTTTGGACTTGATTGAGGATGTGGTTGAGGTCTTCATGGACAATTTTTCCGTTTATGGAGATTCGTTTGCTTCTTGTCTTTCTAATTTGTGTAGGGTCTTGAAGCGATGTGAAAAGACAAGTCTTGTTTTGAATTGGGAGAAATGTCACTTCATGGTGTAAGAAGCATAGTTCTTGGTCACAAGATATCCGAGAAAGGGATTAAAGTGGATAAGGCAAAGATTGATGTGATGGCAAGCCTAGAACCACCAAACTCGGTTAAAGGGATAAGAAGTTTCTTGGGTCATGCCGGTTTTTAACGAAGATTCATCAAAAACTTCTCAAAAATTGCAAGACCTCTTACAAGGCTTTTGTGTAAAGAGGTTGCATTTGAGTTTGATGAGGAATGTCTTAGAGCTTTTGAGGAGATCAAGCGAGAGTTGGTTAGCGCTCCTATTGTGCAAGCACCGGATTGGAACCTACCGTTTGAGATCATGTGTGATGCTAGTGACTACGCGGTTAGAGCGGTTCTTGGTCAAAGAAAGGATAAGAAGCTTCATGTGATATACTATGCGAGTAGGATCCTCGATGAAGCACAAGTGAATATGCGAAGGAACTCCTCGCCATAGTATTCGCATTTGAGAAGTTTAGGTCCTATTTGGTTGGTTCTAAGGTTATGGTTCACACGGATCATGCGGCTTTGCGACATCTTTTAGCTAAGAAGGATGTCAAACCAAGACTTTTGAGATGGATTCTATTGCTTCAAGAGTTTGATTTGGAGATTAAAGACAAGAAAGGAGTAGAGAACGGTGTAGCGGATCATCTTTCTCGGCTGAGAATTGAAAATAACATTCCTATTGATGATTCTCTTCCCGAGGAACAATTGATGGCTCTCCAACTCCTAGATGCAAGTCATGAGACTTACAAAAAGCTTGCATCTAGGTGCTTCAATCCGGGTTTTGGTGGCCTTCTATGTTTAAAAATGCTCATGACTTTGTTTCAAGATGTGATTCATGTCAAAGGAAAGGAAACATAAGTAGGAGAAATGAGATGCCTCAAAACCCAATTATAAAGGTAGAAGTATTTGATGTTTGGAGAATTGACTTCATGGGACCATTTCCGTCGTCTTATAGGAATAGCTACATACTTGTGGCAGTTGACTATGTTTCTAAGTGGGTAGAAGCAATTGCAAGTCCGACTAACGATGCTAAAGTAGTCTTGAAGATGTTTAAGAGCATAATATTTCCGCGCTTTGGTATCCCGAGAGTTGTGATTAGTGATGGTGGAACTCATTTCATCAATAAGGTCTTTGAGAGCTTACTTAAGAAGCATGGAGTGAAATAAAAGCTATTTTGGAGAAGACGGTTGGTGTCACTAGGAAAGATTGGTCGGTGAAGCTAGATGATGCACTTTGGGCTTATAGAACTGCCTCCAAGACTCCAATTGGTACTACTCCGTTCAACCTTCTCTACGAAAAGTCATGTCATCTACCGGTTGAGCTTGAGTACAAAGCCATGTGGGCGGTTAAGCTTTTGAATTTTGATATCAAGACCGCCGCGGAGAAGAGGTTGATCCAATTGAATGATCTTGATGAGATTCGCCTAGACGCCTGTGAGAATTCGAAAATCTACAAGGAGAAAACTAAGGCGTTTCATGACAAGAAGATCATTTCAAGAGAGTTCAAAGTGGATGATCAAGTGTTGTTGTTCAATTCCCGTTTGAGACTACTCTTTCCAGGAAAGCTCAAGTCTCGTTGGTCGGGTCCGTTTAAGATCAAAGAAGTGAGGCCTTATGGTGCGATTGTGTTGTGGAACATGAAAGGTGGTGAATTTGTTGTGAATGGTCAATGTTTGAAACAATACATGGCAAGCGATCAAGTCGAGGAAGGAACCACGGTTTCTCTCTCGGAGCCTCAATCCGCCTAAGTGGCGAGACAACTTCGAGCTAAGTGACGTTAAACAAGCGCGCTTGGGAGGCATCCCATGGTATCCTTGTACATATTTTTGTTTTGCTTTTCATCTTTGGAATTTTGGTTAATAGGTCAAGCTTTGGGGAAGAAATCTCAAAACTTAAAGTCATCTGCGGGTACATCTGGATGTTGCATCGATGTATTATAGCCGATGCAGAATTTAACTCACATCAGCGCGTCACATCTAGGTCATCACGTCGATGCAGGATGATCCGTCGAACTATAAAATTTCCTGTAAGTACAGCGGCTTACTGCGTCGACGTGCGCTCGTCGATCTAAACCCTCCAGGTAAGTTGATTCTTTTCCCTTAGTTGACCGGTTCAGGTCTGGTCCAACTTTAAAGAACCAGGGCGGTTTACACTCGATTTTGACCGAAATTGGACCGGATCTAACCCATTAACCTCTAATTTTCAGATTTAAAAAAAAAAAAAAAATTTGGACGTTGTCGTTGTCTCTCTCTCTCTCTTTGTTTTCTCTTTGTTTGTTTGCTCTTTCACCGTTGTTAACACTAAAAGCTTGCTTTCTCCCTCAATTCTTCATCAAATTTGGCACAATTTAGTTTGTTGGTTTCAAAATTTCGAGCTATTTAAGTAATTCCTGCTCTTTCCCCCAATTTCATCTCTAATCCATCCCAATTTTGAAGGTATAATTCGAATTTACAAAAAAATTCATGGGTTTTTCAAGACTTTGCAAGACACTTTCTCATAAGCTCGATTTTAGGTTCTAAGAGAGGAATGTGTGTTTCTTTTGTCAATGTAACCGATTTCTTTGCTTACCATGGAATTGAATTTGTAAAGTTAGAAAGATTGGGATTTTAGGGTTCTTGAGGATGATGAAATCGAAAATTTGGGGGAAATTAGAGATTGTGGTTTCATTGGGTGTCTTTTATCCTCTCGAAACTAAAAGTATGAGACTGACTTGTTTCGAATTTGTTTGTCATGTTTCTTACCTTTGATGATGAGAATGAGCATTTTGATGAGTCTTGTTCTTGAAGTTTTGCACGTGTGATAGACTGAGGTTTCTTTTGAGCAAAACTAATGGTGGCTCTAGTGTTGTTGTGTTGTAGGAACCATGGCAAAGACTGGAAATCTCGGTTCAAGTTCGTCTCCCGCCGGAAAGAAAACACAAGAGCAAGTTAAAAGGTCTCAAGCTCAAAAGAAAAAGGATGGAAAAAGACCGGTTAATGAGGCTAGCGGTAGTGAGAGCGGTAACGAGAGTGGCGATGGTAGTGGAAGTAGTAGTGGAAGTTGGAGTCCCGTGATTGCTAAGAAAGCAAAGAAGAAAACACCTTCCAAGAAATACACCTATAATGACTACTACAAGATATTTAGAGCGGTTAAGTTCTTGCCAACGAAGTACCCGGACCACAAGCTTCTCTTGAAGATTCACGCGGATGTCCACCAAATCTTCAAGAACATTGGACTCGAAAACTTCTTCTCAATGGAGTTTCCCGCTTACGGGATTCCCACATGCCAATTTCTCGCTTCTTTGACGGTGCATGTGAATCCGATATCCCCAACAATGGTCACTAATGAGACTCTCGGATCTTGGGATTCACGCGGATGTCCACCAAATCTTCAAGAACATCGGACTCAGAAACTTCTTCTCAATGGAGTTTCCTGCTTACGAGATTCCCACATGCCAATTTCTCGCTTCTCCTCTCTCTCCCTCTCTCTCCCCTTTCCTGTTCTTCTTCTCTGTCTCTTGGTCGTTCAATAGCATCGGCACTAGCCAACATAATCGTGCTGGCCGATCAGCTGAGTCTGAATCGACTCTTCTCGTACCGTTGCGCAGACGAAGGCGGCTCCGATTGCATGGTGTGTCTTTTGAAGCTACAGAAAGGCAGAGAGGTGAGGAAGCTGGAATGTCGACACGTGTTCCACAAACAGTGCTTAGAAGGATGGCTTCACCATCTCAATTTCACTTGTCCTCTCTGTAGATCTGCTTTGGTCTCCGATGGTTGCGTCTCTAAAACGCAGCGGCGCGGCGGGAGGGATTTGATCTCGTGTTTCTCTCTCCATTGATTCACGATGTAGCAGATGCGTTGATCGGAAGATCCAACGGCGGTGATTTAATTCACACATCCTTCCGAGAGATCTACGGTGCCTGGGTGGTCGGTTTGACTACGCGCGCCCCTTTTTTTTCGATTTTTGATTAAGATCCTAGGTGTCGGAACGAATTGGGTGATCCTATTGTTTTTGAGATCTCTGGGTTTGGGTTTCTTATTTTATCTCAGTTTAGTTAAGAACAATACTCATCTGAAGAAGAACCTTAAAGATATCTGATATTAGTATCTACAGCGCCAGCGACTTCTTTCACCTGGAGGCATACTTAATTCGGATGGGTCAAGTCCATATACGGCGGAGAAGATCAAATCCATTTAAGTTTCAGTATAATTTATCATGTTTTTTTTTTAGTCTTCGTCTTTTTCTTTTGTAACATATTACTTTTTCCATTACACGTTATTGATTTCGATGACATGTTATTTCTTCAAAATACAGATTATTTTTATAAATAATATGATTTTCTTTTCAATATAACATGTTATTTTCTTAAATGACATTGATTCATTCTTGTATTTACACGTTATTGATTACCATTACATGTTATGTCTTCAAAAAACATATTAATGTTATAAATAACACAATTTTCTTTTTAATATGACATGTTTTTTTCTAAAATGACATTTAGTTTTTTCTCTTATTGCCGACAATCGCACCTGAATTCAAATCTTAAATTTTTCTTTTCATATTTCATGATATTATTATTTATTTCATGTTTTTTTCCTAAATTGCAATACGCTTCTACAAAAAATTTTCTCTCGCTTTCTCTCTCCTTGAGGGTATTTTCGTCCAAAAATTGCCAAAATAAACGTTATTTACCTATATTGTCTGCACCAAGGTTATTTTGCAAATTTCCATGTCAGATTACGTTATCTACTAATTTCTCCCTAAAATTAATTGGTTGTAATACACACTATTACTACATCAACAGTCCGAGTAAACAAAGCACCAAGTACCTAAAATGACTCCAAAATATAAAATGTATGCAAGACAAATGCAAAACTCTCCTAAGTATGCAATCATGCAAAAGACACTATGAACAATGCAAAAACACTAAGCTAACACAGTAAAAAAACGATGACTTATGCATGATAAAAGAGGATGAATACGAATACATCAACTCCCCAAAACTTAGTCTTTGCTTGCCCTCAAGCAAACATGTCATAAGCAGAAAGAGTAGTTTGAAAGTAGGGTCTTAGAACCTAAAGCTTGCCAATAAACTATTTAGAATCAATGTCCAAGTTAATAGTTCTATGATGCAGAGTGAAAAAGTTCTACTTAAAAACTTTTGACAAACTCATCACAACAAGAACTGATTCTCATCTTTCACCTACACATGCATTCATATCAATGATTTCCTTTAACATTCATTAAACAAGAACATGGATTTGGTTATGCAATGTCTACAAACTCATTTGGCTTGGTGAGAAAGGTTGGAGATAAAGATGATCTTCTTTAGAGTGGTTTTATCAATCATGATCAAGGTTCTCTCAGAAAATGGATTGAGCTACAAAAGAATGCTAAAGGTAAGGATGAATAGATGCATAAAAAAACAAAACCTTGTCTACCCAAAGGTACCCAAAACGTTTTGCTTCTATCTCTCTAAGCCCATATTATCCTAAGTCTACCCTTCAGCTTCAACTTCTTTTGAGCACACTCATTCACTCTTTCTTCTAAGTATTAGGTGAGGTTTCTTCTTTCTTACTCATCTAGTGGATTGGGGTTTTCTTTCAAACACTATGGTTCTCTTTTCTTCTTATTTCTTAAGACATCAAAAGCTTTTTGCTTTACACTTCTTTTTCTCTTTTTATTGTTCTTTTATTTTGCTTAGAACCACCCTTTTCTATACTTTGCATTCCCCAAATCCTTTACTTAGAACATATATACTTAGAAACACATTCCCCCTCCTAAAGACTCTTTTCTTTCTTTACCATCAATCTTTTCTTTTCTTTTATGTTAAGTACAAATTCAATCCCAAACCCTGAAACAAGTTCCCACCTAGTTCTATCTATTCCGGATAACGCGAACTAGAACTACACAAGGTTTCATTCCTGTCAGCTCAAACCTAACACTTTATACCAAGCTCAATCTAGAAAACGGCCTAACACTCAGAAAAACCACAATTGGCTTGAAAGAAGGATAGGTTGCGGGTGTGGAGAAATTGTTCCAATGATGGGAATCAGCTACTTGAATCAACAAGAGTGGTAAAAAAGAAAAGATTATCCAAATATGTATATGGTATCAATGAGTTTGCATGCAATGCACAACCAGATAATTGCAAGTCAAGATTAGGTTCTTCTAAGTAGGAAATAATGTCAAGTCACAGCATGGTTCAATTAGGACCATAATGCAATTCAAGAATTCCAAGTTTGTTTCAGCCTTATGTTTCAAACTCAATCACCATGCATCACATAACTAGTATCAAGGGCATTGATCCTAATCTAGTGAATTAAGAAAGCTACCAAGGTTGAAATCATCATCGTCCCCTATGCTGGATGCAACAGACCTATATGAAACATTCTAGACTCAATCCTATATGCAAATGCAAACTACATGAACACACTCTCTTTTTTTTTAGAAAATTTTCAAAATTTTCAAATTTTCAGGGTTTTTGTATGACATACATGCATGGAGACTCAATGATGCAAATATTTGAAATAAGAACACAGAATACAACATCAGATACATCATCCTGAACCCTCTCCTAAACATAAATTACACAGTCCTTTGTGTAAGAAAAATTTGAGAGAAGATTCAAAAATTAACAAAACAACAAATACACATGCAATGGTATATACAATGGAAGGAGTTGTAGTACCTCAGGGGTTGTATGGTGGATACTCAGATGGTGGTTCCTCCTCTTGTCTGCGTGAAGACCCTTGGCGTCTATTCTGCTTTATTGATCTCCTCTTCCTTTCCCTTTGCTCATAAGAGGACTGCCTTGGAGGAATTGGCACAAACTCCTGCTCACTGTGATGGAATGAAGAGTGTCTCGCTTGAACTGGAGAAGAAGGCTGCGATGCTCTGGTTCATAGACAGATTGGCGAGCTGGAGAAGGAGCATTGGTAGGGATTGTTGTAGTTGAGGAAGAACAGCTGAACTTGCTCATGAAGCTTCAAATCAATGACCTCAAAGACTTAATCTCTTTTTCTGTGCTTTCATTTCTGTATCTTGTACTTTGTTCCATTGCTACATCGTGTTAAGCCTTGAGAAGACTGCCACTACTCCCTTTCCCTGTCTAGGTTCTTTGTACTCTTCAAAGTAATACCTCTCTAGAGCATATCCCTCTGTACTCTCCTCTGGCTGATCATCTTCATGATGCGGTTGAGCTTCATTAGTGATGCCCATATCTTGACCACGTGCATCGGATATGTACAAGGCAACTATTGGAGGTTTGAACTCAGCATTGCCACCGTCGTCGAATAGTGCTGTTAAGTGTTGACAGGGAAGCAACAGCCTTGAGGCACCAGAATTGGGATGAAAGAACTTGTAAACAAGCTTTCCAGTGATCTTGTCTCATTCGAGGGAATACGTTAATCGCAAGTAGTGAACATCAATTCATTCTGATGCAAATAATTCAGCATGCAATAGAACCTGGCATGTTTCCAAGATCACTGTTACTGGGCCTCCTACACACATCGTGCTAATGCTAGCTTTGCTGTTAAGTATCACAACCCACTTCTTGTAATTTAGCAACTGATTCACCAATATGAAAGAGAGAGAAGTGATCTTCGCTCAAATAAAACCCTAGAATAAAACAACTACCAGATCAAGACGGCAATCAGTTGTAGTATTTAAGGGTCGAACCACAGAGACCAGAGATGCACTATAAGACAATTAGAATAAATATAGCTAGGAGCAAAATGAAGGATTTGTTTTAAGTAAACGATTAATTCAAATAAGTAATTCAAATAATAAGACAAGTAGTAGGTCTAGGGTATTCTTCCAGGATGTGAGGTGACAAGTAAATCGATTTATGGGAATATTTAAGAACCGTTCTTGAACTCAATTCACTAAGGTATAGGTAAATCACTGTCGTGCAGATACCTAACTAAACAGTACGATACTAGAAAACAGCTGTCGCGTGATCCTAATAAAGTAAAGCAAGCATTAACAAGCAAGATTGATATGTTCACAAGGTGCCACGACTACAACTATCGTTGGCCATGGATCACCTTGCTCATCTAAGTATGTCAGGCGACTAACCGCACTGTCGTGTCTTAATTAATCAACCTAAAATCTAGAACGAGGTGATCAATCTTATTCTAGCATTAAGAACAATTATAGATGAATAACCCTAAAGATAAATTCTCAAACTATAACAACCTAACGAGTATTCACATCATTTCCGAAACCCTAAACCTAATAAGGAAACTACTCAGACATGGAAAAGGAAACAAAGAATTCAATAAATGAAAACATCTTTATTTCCAAAACAAAACTAAAAAGGAGCTAGAGAGCTTTGAGGTCTCTACAAACTAAATAAAAGTTGTAGAATGAATTCATGTGTGTAGAATACAAAGGGGCGAGCCCTCCTTATATAGGAAAAGGGGAGAGCAACAAAAGGAAACAAAAGAAATGGAAAGTCTTGGAGAGGAGGCAAAAGAGGCNTCCATGGGCCGGATCGATCGGTCCTCATCTTCATGGGCTTGGGCCGAAATTCTCATGGGATCGATCGATCCCAAGTGTGGACCGGTCGATCCCGACTCTCGTCCGCGTCGGCTTCGTCAGCAGGTTGACCTGTCTTCAGTAAATCGTCCATAACTCTTGATTGCACCGTTGTATTTCCTTCAAACCACTTGGAGATGAAATATAACTCTCTTATCTATCTTGTGTCAAAATATTAGCAAGATCCAACGGTGGAAAGGTCTTCGTCTGAAGCCATACTTCTGACGGGTCTGCTGGACTCTGCATCTTTAAATGTATATTTGCATCCAAACTCATCCAAAACTCTTCCTTTTGCTATATTTGTTTCTCAGACCTGAAATACACTAAGTGAAGCATATAGTCCTATATTCTATCTAATATAAGTTAGTTGACTCAATATACAAACCTAAATCCTATATAGAAAGCGGTAAATTTGGGACTCATCAAGAAGTATTGGTTGGATCACCTTGTAGTATAGTCCCATCCGAGGTGTTGAACAACAAGTCCTTAAGCGCCATATCTATAAGTTTCATCTCCCCATTCACCATAGGCCCTGTGTTATCTCTTGCAAAAAGCACATTTGCGAGGGCCTTGTGAAAATAGCGTAAGACTGGGCTCCTTATGTGAGTACGTACACTTTGTTCGTGAGGAACTGAATACTTCACCATAACCAATTGTTCGTCATAATGAGTCTAGCTTTGCCTTTGCATACCTCTCCTTTGTCCCATTTCTACTAGGAAAACCAAACAGAGCTTCTATTTGACTTGTAGTCAACGAATACTCCTGACCAAACACCTCAAACGTAATGTAACCCAAGCCTCAATCAGATTGTACCTCTGGCTCTTTAGCAAAGAAATGAAGGTTGAGAGAGAAAAGAAACTGAATTGTTTCTTCCTTGTACGCCTCACGTGGAGTATGCATCAACACAATGAGATGACACTGTTGGAACAGGTATCCACATTTTCTGTTATGCCAAGCTCCTGCATTATCTCAGTGTCAGGATACCTTGTTCCCGCAAAACGGTGTTGCTGGAAGAGCTTGTAGTACTCTGCAGAAGTGAGTTCAGGACTCTTCTTCTTCCCTAAAGCTTTAGGTGCCGGAACTGGTTCTTCATATGGTGCATCATCACTGTCTTCATCACGCAGCTGCATAGTCTCCTGCATTGGTTTCTATCCACGAGCCTTGCTACTGCTTCCTCCCTCTCTGTACGGATCCCTTGCATCAGAAAATCTTTTGGTCATTGACTCTGGAGATGAACTCTCAACTCTCTAAAAGCGGATTGTGCTTTCTAAACTGTGACCTGCACATACAACAAAAAACTGAATGGTAGAGTATACGGCGGCAGTTGGGAAGTTCGGATTGAGTAATAGAAAGAGACGGAGAGAGCTTGACTAAACAAATCGAGTAGAACAACTAGAACAACAAGTCGAGTAAGCGGCAAAAGCAAGGCAACCGAGTACGAATTGAGTAGGCGGTGGTCTTCTCCAGTTGAGTAGAAACAACGGTTGTCCCAGACAACAAACCAAATACGGATCGAGTAAGATCCATGTTGATTGCGTGAAGAAACGGTCCGAGTTAACAGAGCACTCGCTGATGGATCGAGTAAACCAAGACTCAACTCAAGTAAACACGATTTTAGCAGCTTCAATTTTGAGACAAATCAATAGAAATGATCGTTGGTGGAGCAATGAGAAGCTGGGTCGAGTACGCAGATGAGATGAAAGAGAATAAAGAAAGTTGGGTTGTGAGGATGAAGAGAGTGGTAATGGTGAAGGATGAAGGTCAGAGTGAAAGAGACAGAATAAAGAGAAAAGAAAAACGTGTTTAGTTAGGATAAGAATTGAGTGGTAAGGGATGAGAGAGAAGGGATTGAGTGCTTTTTTTGTTTTTTTTTCCTTTTTTTTAAAAAAAAAATATGACCCTTATGTTTAGGGTTAAGACTATCTTATGTTTTTATCTTTACCTCTTTTAGAACTTTGAGCATCCAAAACTTCTTTAAGCTTTGTAATTCAAATCTACTTTCATCTTTTGAGTTTATGCAATTTTTGTTTTGATACTCTTGTTCCTCTGATCGTGATATATCTTTCTATGTTGTTTATTGCAATTTCTAGGTATTTGTGTTTGAAGATCATTATTTATGTTTTTGAGTAGTGACTAGGGTTCTTGAGGATGGGATAGAACAGGTGGAAAATCTTAGTATTTAGGGTGTTCAAGCTTAAAATTTGATGTTTCTCTTCTGGACTAGAGTTTTGATTCACTAGGTTTATTCTGATCAAATGGATCTAGTCTTTATATATTTCACACCTGAAAGGTGTTTGATGAAATGTCTGAACCACTAGTGCCAGAGATTCGTTTTCCTTACCTAAGAGATTAGTTGTCTAGGATGCGTTTTGATAAGAAAGTGAACTTGTTCTTACTGCCTGCTTGACATGGTTTCACCAACGAGAGTTGGGTTAGGATGTTGTTAGGCTTGATAGTCTTTGTCAAGAGATTGAACTGACTAGCTTGTGTGTTCACTGTCTAGGGAAAGCATGATTGCGCTTGTTGAGCACCTTACATACTAGGAAGATCCACCTGCATCAATAACCTCATCCTCCGGAGCTTTGTTTAATCTGATTGTTCTGATACTTGTTTCCGCTTGCTTTGTTTGTTTGAGTTTTCATCTATATATGTTTGCTTCTAGTTTTGCAATCTTGTTTTGCAATCTTGTTTAGGTTACAGTTTGTTCACATAGATTGTTAGACATCAACATTTCTGCTTGTCTTGACTTAGTAGCATCTGATCATATCTTGATTACTAGCAACACACTCATTTGGAATGACATCTTATGTACTGCAATGACATGATAGTTACATAAGGAATTGAACCTGAGTAAAAATCTCCTATCAATTTGGCACCGTTGTCGGTGACCAAGGCTGACCGGTCGAATAGGACACGAGTAGGACGACTCCACTGGTAGAGTGAAAGCAATACAGACCGAGTAGAACAAAGTCAGAACAGGTCGAGTAAGCTTGTTGACATAACGAGTATGAGAATGTTGGTGACAGGACGAGTAGGACGGTGTTGATGAGACAAAGTCAGCTCGTGGTTTACTCAGGCTGATTGGTCGAGTGATAGGCCAAGTAGACGCGTCAAGGTGAGCAAGTTGAGTAGGACCAAAGGCTTCGCTTGGTCGAGTAACTCACGGACAGATCGAGTAGGACGAGTGGGAGGAACTTGATGACAGTCTGAGTAAACACATCACCAAGTACTTGAAATGATTCCAAAATATATACAAAATGTATGCAAGACAAATGCAAAACTCTCCTAAGTATGCAATCATGCAAAAGACACTATGAACAATACAAAAACACTAAGCTAACACAGCAAAAAACGATGACTTATGCATGATAAAAGAGGATGAAATACGAATACATCACCAACAGTATACAGATGCATAGCAACAACAATAGATTTTAGAAATAAAACTAAAAATTTTAATAATTACTTATATTGTACATTATATGTTGTTTTTTTTCTTTTTTTTCCTCATCTTGATGAAAATAAAGGAGAACAATTTTTCTCTCTGATTCTTGGCGGATGAAAGTGGGGACTACATAGGCTTAGTCTTGCTATTTTATAAGTTCAAAGATTTTATATAACACAGCCGAGACATGAAATTTATAAGTTGTAGGTATGAAGGGTCAATTATATACCTAGCATTGAGTGCATCTCTAAGGGAGGAGACAATGTAGATCTAGCCTTAACAATCATGAATTAACCATTAAACATCATAATCGAGCCTAACCACATCTATGAATGAAACTACTCACTCATGGTCATGTAAAAACACAAAACGAAAGACATAATGAAGGTGCCTAAAAGTAAATGCAAGAACTGTAAAAGAGAAAAAATGAAAATAAGAGAATTGCATAGTGATGAGGACATCAAGTCATCATCAGCCCAGGAGCACGGATACATGAGACTTGGAGATGGAAGCATAAAGCTGAGGAGAGCTAAGGAGACATGTGAGCAGAGTTCAGCTCAAATGGAGGCCAATACCAATCGGTTCAGCTCAACCATCACTTGGAGAACACACTCAACTCATCTAGAGTTGACCACGAAGAAGAATCATCCCAAAAGGATTCCATATGAAGAAGATACTCCACTTACAACTCGGTGGATTTCCAGTGAACCCGAAGGAGACCAACATGCACTTAATGAAGCATACCGACCGAACCAGGAGGAGTTAAGCAACAAATCCAACTGTTCTAGAACCCCAACTAATCACAGGCACGCGGCGAAGTGGAATCAGCCAATTATCAGCTCACATGAAGGAGATATTGTTTTTCTAAAACAAAGGATCCTACACTTGCTTTATTTGGAAGCTCACGGGTTTTGGAGACTCCAAACGTATCATTGGCGCCCAGGAGACTATATGATACTTCTACAAACTTCCTACAACATTCTAGGATGCACCAACATGCATAGGATCAAGTGGATCAAGTTGGAGCCAAACTTTCCTTTTTCGGACCCTTTCGACATCAATGCACAACGGCTCTTTCCTTTAACACTTGTGCGCCTTCCAGAGCTTTATTAAGTACATCTAGACATCCCAAGACATCACCAATATTCTCCCAAGCTCTCAAGACTCAAGCACAAACGGCTATTTCCTTATTCGGCCGATACACCACAATCTCCTCCAACAGCCATATGCATTAAGTTTGACTCTTTTGTTTCTTTCTTTAGATTTTTAGGACGTTGTACTCAGCTCTATATAAGCTGATCTTTCATTCCATTGTAAAGGACCCTTGATCGATTTAAAAGTTAATAGAAAAGTATTTTCTTCTTCACAAAGTTATTGAGTTCTTTGTGTGTTTGTTCATTAGTTCCTTGTGAGCGATTCACGAGGCTATTGAAGCTGCAGAATAAGTTGTTTGAGCGATTCAAATAAACTTGTTTTGTCCATCGATTGAGCGAGTCAATCTCCATCCACTTCCATTTCTACCATCGTTTCCATCTTCCGCGAGATAAGGCTTGGAATCTCTCGATCCCCAAGTGATCATAAGATGGAGTGATTCCGATCCTATATCACATAGACATAAGAGAATCTACCTCATGAGAATCTAGATCTCAAGAGTAGCCACAAGAACTAAAGGCTAAGATTGGACAAAAGAAAGCTTATGGTTTTATGTCTCATAGGATAGTATTTATGGTGCACAAAAAAAAAATAGTATTTATATGAACACATTATTAACTCGGAATGAGCCGGTCGCATTGGATCAAACTGACAAAAATAAAAAACAGATGAACCATCACGTCTTTTCCTCTTTTCTATCGAACGGCTGACCTCTTCAAGGGTTTTTGTCCGTCCGATTGAAATGGTCGTGATTTCCTCCTTACTCGAATTCTCTTCTTTCTTTCTCGCCTCTCCTCTTGCTCTCAACATCTATATATTCTCCAAGTAGCTCCAATCACCTAATAAACTAATAAAAATAGACCAAAATACAAAATATGTAATGAATATTGTATGGCTTTAAATGCAAATGAGAATTAAAAACACGAATGAAATGCAAGATAAGACAAACAATAGTGCGGAGAAAACCATCGAAATACAACACATAATCTATCATGGTGGTGCTATAAATCTCTCTTTTCCGATTGTGTTCTCTATTTTCTAACAAATCAACTAATCCAACTTGGTCCGAGATCGAATGAGTGCTCTTGCCAGTTTCATTATCCTCTCTTAATTGTCTTGATGACTCCACTAATTAAAATGAAAAATTGCATACGGTTTGGAGATGATCGAAAGGTTGAATTTTATTTTCTCTTGCAGAGATGTTATTGGGATCTTCGGTCCACGAAATCATCTGTTTTTGGGTTAACAATGAAGGTCAAATTCTATTCATAGTTATTTTATGTGTTTTTTTTTTTAATATTTTTTTCTAAATTTTGAAATATAACATGTCTATTACAATAATTAACTAGACGGTGGATACAGCGGCCTTCTCTAACATTTTTGATAAGTCGGGCATCTCTAGCATGCGACTCCGCATTCTTCATCGGAAGGCCGCAACAGCCACAGGTTCTCGACGTTTCAGGGGAAACTCTACAATCATCTAGTAGGCTCCTAGGGGCTTGTAAGAAAATAAGATTGTAGATATCCTTTTCATTCAAGCCTTCAACAAAACTTGCGACCTGCTTGTCTTCTTTGATGTTTTCCGAGAGAATAAACAAACTTGATGGACGGTTACAATTCAACAGTGCCCAGAGAAGAATACGCACCGTTATTTCGTGAATTCTCGCATGTTTATTTCCTTTGGGTACGCGATAAACCAAGAATCCGGAACTCATACATACATCTAACGAGTCTTCCGGGATATTATCATCAATGAAAACCATCAAGAACCTGCGAGGACCTCAATATCCCATATTGTCGAGATTGTTTATTATTTTCTCAACAACCACATGAAGACCCTTAAAGATTGACCAATCCTCCACGTCCCACACGACCGTATTATTATACACTGCCATGTTTAACAAAACGGAGACGGAACAATGTGTACAATTGTATATAATATATATATATTGAATAAATAGCGACAATATAAACGAACAATTTCGATCTTACTGTTTCTCTAGGGGAATGCATTGAGAATTTTCTGACAACGGCAAATCTCAACTTGCCCGATGATAGCTAGAGATTATCTTATTGAGCTGGCAGCTAATATATCAAATAAGTCTACTTGATTGTGCAGCTTCAATACATTATTAACTCAATCTCACAAAACCTCAAGTAGTAGAAATACCATAACTCCAAAAATCATATCAATATATCATACTATTCTCATATGTGGTTGTTCAAACATTATATAGTATGGTGCATATGGATCTCTTAACCCTAGGCTTGTTGCCAATGGCAAATCTCAAGAAGCAGGAGTTGATTACGATGAAACGCTCAGTGCGATTGTAAAGCCTGCAGCAGCTATAAGAACGGTGTTGGATGTTGGGTTGAGCCGTGATTCGGAGATTAATCAGGTTCATGTAAAAAAACCCCATGGCCGACAAATGAAGGGACATATAAGCCAAAGTTTATGGCCAAACTATCAAACATAAGATCGTGAATATTTCAAACCTAAACAAAAAAGACACATAAATATCTTCGTTTCTTTTTTTGTTCTTCCATAATTTAGCTCAAGGGCTATGGAGAAAGATGTAGATCGATCGCCCTAGGTAGACCACTTCGTTTTCTTAGCAGGGCATTTATAGGTTCTAAAATTTTATACCCGACCTGACCCGAACTAGATAGGACTGGAACCGAAACCAAACCGATTTTATATATATATCCTAGTGGGTCCTAAACTCCTCTATCGTCTGAAAGATCCGAACCCGACCCGCGTACCCGAATGCCCAAACCCTACCATAGATGATGATTGAACTCAAAGTGAAAACCATTGCATGAACTATGAAACTATGGACATGTAAAGAAGTTTTGTACTAATTTACAATCAAATTAATGATGATAGACCTGAAAGTGAAAACCATTGCATGAACTATGAAACTATGGACGTGTAAAGAAGTCTTGTACTAATATACAATCAAATGAAACCAAACCGAATCCGACTAATCCTTTCGAACAAAATATACGTGAATTTAGTTACACATAATTAGACAAAGTAAAAAATTATATAAAATCAAAAGTCAATTTGGTCTTATACGAATGTCAAAATAAATCAAGCGGGTTGATTAGTTTCACTCGGTTTAGAAAGTCAACTACGTAACTAACTTGATTTTGATTTTTGACTGATTTACTTTAGCTGGTTTTAACTTGGTAATTTACTTAGACTTTTAATCACCTAATTATTATATTTAACATACAAAAATTTAAGAAATTCAACTCCTAACAAGGCTCTAGATTATACGCACACGACTTGTCTTTCAAACCAAGGTTGAACCCGAAAACCTTAGCTCTAAATCAATAAGGTGTGGTCGGCCCTAATCTTGTCGGTATAATACAACAAACCAATATCAATTTGTTTGATTTGACACTTAAGAATATATGGCACAGTTCCTACAAAAGATATTGGTCACAAAAGATATGGCTCTTAAGAATTAAGAATAGGAAATAACGTAACCGACAAAGATTGTCTTGTTTATATTTTAGGCTTTTGAGCTAAGTGAAATTACAGTTGGAAAAAGATCCCAATTTTAAAAAAAATAACTAGATAAGAGATAATATATTTCCTCCAAAAATGGAAAATAAGCATCCAATTTATCAACGAGAAATAAACATAAGTCTTTGATAAAAACCATTTAAAAAAAAAAAGAATAAACATGAACAGTAAAATATTAGATATCTTAAAATCAATTTCAAGTTAAAATCATATATTTCAAGAGATTGAGTGAATAAAGAAAAAAGAAAATAAACAAAATAAAATCATAAAAAAAGGCTAGGATTAGAGTCGATATTTGGTACAGCATTATATAAACAACAGCGATAAGGTAGTTAGGTAGATTCTCTTGTCTTCAAACTCATAAACACTACTCTCTCTCTCAATTTTTCTCTCATTCATCTAGTTCAAGATCTCATAACCATCCTTCTTCGCTTCTCAGTTTGTTCATCTTTTCTTCCTTCACAATAACAATGAATAAAAACAACACCATGATTTTCAGGTTTGTGTTGGTGTTAACGGCTCTCTTTGGTTGCTGCTCCGCGACGGTCTACAAAGTCGGAGATTCCACGTGGGTGATTCTCTTGTCTTCGAATACGATCACAACTTCAACGACATCACTCAAGTCTCCGGCGCTTTGGAATACGAATTCTGCGACTCTTCTTCTCCTAAAGCTGTCTACAACACAGGCCACGATATCGTAACCCTCACGGAACCAGGTTATCACTACTTCATCAGCTCAAATCATGGTCAGTCCTCATCGGGACAGAGGCTCGACGTTCTTGTCGTCGTCCATGACCCTTCACGTCCCATTCCTCCACCACCACCGAGCAAGATCCTTCCTTTTGGAAAGATCTACAAGATCGGTGACTTAAAAGGATGGACGGTTCCTGAAAAGAGAGAATTTTATTCCAAGTGGACGGAGCAAAGACACTTTGATCTCGGAGACAATCTCATCTTCGACTACGACAAAGAAGTCAACAACGTCTTAGAAATCAGTGGTGAACTTGAATTCAAATCATGCGACCCGACTTCTCCAGTAGCTGAGTACAAGACAGGACACGATCTCGTCAAGCTCACCAAGCCAGGAGTCCACTATTTCATCAGCTCAAAGACTGGTCACTGCTAGGCTGGGCTTAAGCTTCGACTTGTGGTAAGACCATTGCAAGAAACCTATATTGACCGCGCCTCAACAAGTGTTTACTGTAGGTTTGGGGAATTGGATAATTATTATTGATGACAATACAAGGGTATATATACAATACATAAGCTTGGAGACCAAGTAATAGAATATTCTAGATTCTATATTTACATATTCCTATACACCCCCCCACAAGATGGACGGTCACTGAGTAGTCCAATCTTGTCACACAGATTACGGAAACGCAAGCGTGGGAGAGGCTTAGTCAATGCATCAGCCAGCTGATCTTGAGAAGCAACATGAGTGACACGTAAAGAACCATCTTGAACACGTTCACGAACAAAGTGATAATCAAGAGCAAGATGTTTCATACGTGAATGAAATACCGGATTAGCGCTCAGGTAAGTAGCGCCCAAGTTATCACAAAAGATAACCGGCTGTCGAGATGAGTTGAGACCCATTTCAGACAAAAGAGACAACAACCATAGTACCTCAGCTGTCGTATTAGCAAGCGACCGATATTCCGCCTCCGTTGACGAATGAGAGACACCGGTTTGTTTCTTCGAAGACCACGCAATAGGATGAGCACCATAGTAAACAATGTAAGCTCCCGTCGAGGTGTAATCATCCTTGTTTCCTGCGCAATCGGCATTACTATAGGCATGTAACGCCCCATTAGTGGCAGAGCGTAGAAAGAGACCATGAGAGACCGTGCCTGCAAGATATCGAAGAAGACGTTTCACAGCAAGCCAATGCTCCGTAGTCGGTTGATGAAGAAACTGAGATAGTTTGTTCACAGCAAAAGAGACATCGGGACGAGTCAAAGACAGATACTGCAAATTGCCAACAATAGCACAATACTCTGAGGGATCATCAAGCTTCGAACCAGAGTAGAGAGAAAGAACCAAGTCGGCAGCCATGGGTGTCGCCACAGGTTTGGCATCCAGCATATGGGTGCGTGTTAGGAGATCAATAATATACCTTCGCTCAGAAAGATATAAACCAGACGGAACCTGATGAACCTCAACACCCAAAAAATACGAGAGCTCCCCCAAGTCTTTAATCGAAAACCGATTGGACAAGGCTTGAATGAAGTCGTTCACTTGATGAGGGTCATTACCAGTGATCACAAAATCATCAACATACACAAGCATGTACATGAGAATACCACGCTTGTTATAAATAAAGAGAGAGGCATCAGCAACAGAATTAACGAATCCAGATTGAAGTAAAAAGGTACGAAGCTCATTGTACCAAGCACGAGGAGCTTGTTTAAGCCCATAGATAGCCTTGTTAAGACGACACACAGCAGTAGGATTAGCTTTGTCATGAAACCCCGGTGGCTACTTCATGTACACAACTTCTTGAAGAGTTCCTTGGAGAAATGCATTATTAACATCGAGTTGACGTAGAATCCAGTCTTTTTCAACAGCAACACCAAGAACCAACCGAACTGTAGGTGCTTTGACAACCGGGTTGAAAGTCTCAGCAAAATCAAGCCCTGGACGTTGATGGAAACCTTTTGCAACAAGACGTGCTTTGAACCTTTTAATCGAACCATTAGGTTTCCGCTTAATAGTAAAGACCCACTTACAACCGACTGTGTTGAGAGCTTCCTCCGAAGAGACCAAGTCCCAAGTATGATTACGACCCAAAGCTTCAAATTCTGCTTTCATAGCAGCTACCCAATGAGGATCACAAAGAGCCTCTTTGACCGTAGTCGGCTCAACTTCAGCGAAAATCTTAGGAGCAGTAGCATGAAGATTCATCTTCTCACGAGGTTTGCGATGTTGTTCTGGGACCGAGTGGTCATAGTGTGTGTTGGAACAGGTACCTTAGGAGGCTCAGGTGCCGGAAGAGGAGCAGGAGCTGGGTCAGCCGCCAAAGGTGAAGTCGGAAGAGACACAGGCGTGATATGCTCAAATTATCCCTAGAACTACTCTCTAAAATTAAGAGATCACTGTAGTACTTAGGGGT
>OVAQ01000434.1:0-32893 GCA_900406345.1 Erysimum cheiri | reverse complement strand
ATGCTGACACGTGTCAAAAATGTTTCTCTTTTAATATATAGAGGATTTTATTTTAAAATTAAATTATCCGTTTTACAAGAATTAGTTGACAAAAATAGAATGTTTTTTTTTTTCTTTTTCTATCTATAACTCACGTACCACGTCATCCAGTTTAAATATGAATGATAACATATACCAGCGCTTGGAAAATCACTAACCTACAAATCTCTAATATGATCAATAATGTGAGATTAAACTAAATTTAAAATAAAAATAAGCTTTTTCATAACGTAAAATAAAAATTTGAATAAAATTTCCTCTAGTGAATTTTTTTCAATTAAGCAAGAGAAGATGATATATTATTTCGCATTTTTTCTTATTAAAAAAAACTTTTGAGGTACTATACACACAAATAAATTAGTAACATGATTGAATTTATTTGATAATCCACGCGCCTTAAAGGGAGTGTGGGATTCCTTTATATCTTTGTACCCAACTTCTACTTGACATTTTTTGTGTAGAATTTTTAAAATGATGCGTTTTCTTTATATATGTCGTCTATAATTTCCCGTAAACAAATTGACCAACTTTTTTTCTCTTCTATAAATCTTATCTCAAGCTTTCAAATTATAAAACTTCTTCTCAAAATTTTATTCTTTTAATTTATCCGATTGGAGCCAAAGAAAAACTGCGACGAACCCGTAGTTTTTTCTTTGGGATCTTATGTAAGGATAACCACCACTTACAAATATAATTTTGTCGGCTTGTGTGCATAGCATATGTAGTAATGTACTTTAAGAAAAATAAGATATATATTCATAATTGTTATTTATATTAACGATATAATAAAAGGGAACTGTTTCTCCGCTAAATTCTCGGTGTATGTCTTTGCTTTTACTTTCCTCGTTCAAGGAGAGGACCAAAAATTTATTGCAGAGTCGCACATGAATCTCTCTCCTTTTTTTCAGAAAATATCAGAATCGCTAAATACGACTCGTATGCAAGAAAGAAGCTGCTTCTTCCTCTTGCCCTAATTAAGCTAGGGTTTCCTCTTACCTTTCCCCCACCTCTGAGAGAGAGAGAGAGAGAGAGAGAGAGAGAGATCATATTACATAAGTCACGCACCCTTTTTTATCTTTGCTTGGTATTTAATTTAGTTCTGTTCGTGGTCTGTTTCCATATGTTGTCGGCTTGTGTAACTGATCACACCTTAATGCTTTAGCTGTTGGTTCCTCAAAATCCTGAGCTTTGACTTCTCGATCTGAGTTTTTTTCTTTTCTATCTTCACCTCCGAACATATGAGCGAGAAGGATCAAGAATCAAGAATCAAGAAATTTATTTGAGCTGGCGAATAAGCAGTGGTGGGAGAGGGAATTAGTAGATGCGGCGGCGATGGAAGGCGGTTACGAGCAAGGCGGTGGAGCTTCTAGATACTTTCATAACCTCTTCAGACCGGAGATTCACCACCAACAGCTTCAACCGCAGGGCGGGATCAATCTTATAGACCAACACCATCATCAGCATCAGCAGCAACAACAACATCAACAACAGCAACAGTCGGATGATTCAAGAGAATCTGATCACTCAAGCAAGGATCATCATCAACCGGGTCGACCCGATTCAGACCCGAATACATCAAGCTCAGCACCCGGGAAACGTCCACGTGGACGTCCACCGGGATCTAAGAACAAAGCGAAGCCACCGATCATAGTGACGCGCGATAGCCCCAACGCGCTTAGATCTCACGTTCTTGAGGTATCTCCTGGAGCTGACATAGTTGAGAGTGTTTCCACTTATGCTAGGCGGAGAGGGAGAGGCGTCTCCGTTTTAGGAGGAAACGGCACCGTTTCTAACGTCACTCTTCGTCAGCCAGTCACTCCCGGAAATGGCGGTGGTGTGTCCGGAGGAGGAGGAGGAGGAGTTGTGACTTTACATGGACGGTTTGAGATTCTTTCGTTAACTGGGACTGTTTTGCCACCTCCTGCACCGCCTGGTGCGGGTGGTTTGTCCATATTTCTGGCCGGAGGGCAAGGTCAGGTTGTCGGAGGAAGCGTGGTGGCTCCGCTTGTTGCATCAGCTCCGGTTATACTAATGGCTGCTTCGTTCTCAAACGCGGTTTTTGAGAGATTGCCGATTGAGGAGGAGGAGGAAGAGGGTGGTGGCGGAGGAGGAGGAGGAGGAGGGCCACCGCAGATGCAGCAAGCTCCGTCAGCATCTCCGCCATCAGGAGTGACCGGTCAAGGACAGTTAGGAGGTAATGTGGGTGGTTATGGGTTTTCCGGTGATCCACATTTGCTTGGATGGGGAGCTGGAACACCTTCAAGACCACCTTTTTAATTGAATTTTAGTGTCCTGAAATTTATATGTGTTTTTATCATCTTGTGGAGTCGTCTTTCTTTTGGGATCTCTTGTGTTTAATGTTTAGTTGGTATGCATCTTTGATTTCTCGTGTTTTTCTTTCTTCTCATCGTTGATAGATGTTAGAGCTAGAAATGCATATCTTGTCTCTCCTGCTGTTAGAAATTAAAAACTTCTCCATGTATGCCTTTCTTTTAATATTCATTGCTAGCTAGGGTTTCGTGCTGCACCCTATTTAGTGTTATTATAATTAATTAGCTCGATTTGATAGATGTATAGGTCTATTTAATAATGAGTTCGTTATTCTTATAAGAATTTTTAAGCTTCACGACGTATTCTTGATGAAATATATGTGGTACATCTCAGAAGCTGCAACTATATATACCTATTCTACAATTAATATCTTTCCAAAATCAGTCTAATACTGTATATAGTTTTTGAAGTTTATAAAGCCTAAGACGCAAACATTGCATATTTCTCATAACATTCACTTCAATTATCACAATTTTAATGTAAGATATCTATATATAAGGTTAAAAATTAGTATACATATTGATCAAAAACGTTTAGTGCATCTAAATTTTTTGTAGTTATATATATAGTTGACTATTTATAGCACTTTTTTAGCGCGTATACAGTTTAAGATCGAACTTCTATGTAATATATATACCTATAAGATTAAGAATTAGCTTACATGCNTGTTAATCCTTTGTTTCGAACGTATTTTAGCCGTTTGTACAGTTTAAGATCCTAATAACTGTGTAATTGGTTATCTAAATCGTTTAGGACATGGCCATCTAAACGATCTCTCACCTAGTCTTACCATGCATCTAGGAGAAAAATCATGGCAACTAGAAAATATTTAGCGTTTAACCAATTGTTCGAAACTGTGTTTTAAAAATATTACGTACATGTATATATACTTGGAGTGGCCATGTAAAATGTTTTTTCATTCGACCACTAGAGTTATTTGCATGCATAAAATATATGCGTTAATTAATGCTTCGGTTAGACCGGTTCAATCCTTTCTAAGAGAGATGTAAATCCAACACCATTCAAATATAGGTTGGGACTTGGGACAATAAGTCACATGTATTACATAATTGATCTCTAATATGTAATACATATGACTTATTGTCCCAACCTATATTTGAATGGTGTTGGATTTACAACCGATTATATATACCACCTCCGCAAATTCAAAATCAAAACAATGAGCCACCACAAAATATCCACAAAATGCAAACTAGAGCCAAAAATAATATTACTAAGCCGAAGCAGAAGTTCTCTCTCACAGTTACAGCACCAACAATTCATCAAGAACCACGCACAGTACAACAAGCACTCAAAGACGAATTATGGCGACGGGCAATGTCACAGGAATTCGATGCTCAAACAAAGAACCATTCATGGGATCTAGAACCTCCGAGCCCTAATCAGAATGTTATTGGCTACAAATGGATTTTTACAATCAAATATCTTCCCAATGGTGATCTTGAGCGCTACAAAGCGCGACTCGTGGCGAAAGGTTTTACACAACAATATGGGATTGATTATTCAGAGACTTTCAGCCCTGTCATCAAGTCCACAACAATTCGAATTGTCTTGGAAGTTGCAGTCACGAAATCATGGCCAATTAAACAACTTGACGTCAACAATGCGTTCCTTCAAGGCGAGTTAACCGAAACGGTCTATATGATGCAACCTCCTGGCTTTGTTGATAAGGATAGGCCCAATCACGTCTGCCGACTCCGAAAACCGATTTACGGCCTCAAACAAGCTCCCCGACCATAGTATCTCTCTCTCAAACGCCATCTTTTAGATAATGGGTTCGTAAATTCTTTGGCTGATGTTTCGCTATTTGTCAAAGTCTCGGGTCCTAACATCATCTACGTTCTTGTTTACGTTGATGATATTGTCGTCACGGGAAACAATCCGAGTTTTTTCAACAATGTTCTAACATCCTTTGCTGAAAGGTTTTCAATTAAGGATCCCGTTGACCTCCATTATTTCCTTGGTATCGAAGCACAAAGAACAGCAAATGAACTTCATCTTATGCAGCGTAAGTACATCAGGGATCTCCTAACAAGAAATAACATGGCTGACGCCAAACCTGTAGCAACGCCTTTAACTGCGTCATCGAAGCTTACTCTCGACAGTGGAACACGTCTTGATGATTGCACGCAAGAAAGTTGTTGGCAGCCTTCGATATTTGGCATTTACGCGCCTAGACATATCTTATNGGCAATATCATATTTTTCTTGTAGTGAACGGAACACTGGCAAGCGGCGAAACATGTGCTACGATACCTTGCTGGAACAGTTGATCATGGTATCTTCCTCTACAAAAACTCACCAATGACTCTCCATGCTTTCTCTGATGCGGACTGGGCAGGTGACACCGATGATTTTGTCTCTACAAATGCTTATGTGATATATCTTGGTCGAAACCCGATATCTTGGTCGTCGAAGAAGCATAAAGGTGTGGCTAGATCCTCTACGGAAGCTGAGTATCGTTCGGTTGCAAATACGGCGTCGGAGGTAACATGGATTTGCTCATTACTCACTGAGATTGGCGTCAACTTAGCTACACCACCGGTTATTTATTGTGATAACATTGGTGCGACGTATCTATGTGCAAACCCGGTATTTCACTCTCGTATGAAACACATCGCCCTCGACTATCACTTCATTAGAAATCTGATCCAAACAGGAGCGCTTCGTGTTTCTCATGTCTCCACACATCTTGAAGGGGCGTATTAGAGATCAATCATACACATGATTTGATCCATCATATATTCTATTTATGTAAAGTTCTTTATTGTGTAGAATACCCTAGAAACATATGTCTGTATATATTCTCTTCTCACTATTGTTAATAAACATCACAATTCAACATCTTATATTACAATTGTGGGTTTTGGTTTGAGATTTCAACCCCTTAATTTTGGCTGGTATGGAGAATGTGTCTCCACCAACTGTTCAAAATACATATTGTGCTGTTTCTTAATATATGTGTCTGGCCTCAACCAATATATTTCTGGTTTTTTTTTTTTGTCAACATTTGAACCACAACTGGCCGGCCCATTAGCCTAATTTTTACAATTAAATTGTAGAGTCGGGGACTCGATCCCTGGTGTGATGGTATCTGTCTTCTGTGGACTTTGCCACTAGACCAAGATCACTTCACCAATATATTTCTGGTTTTATACCAGTTTTCTTATATTTTAGTATTTTTGTGTTCTCTCTACAAAATATGATTTTTTTTATATCATAGATATTAATAAAAAAAACCAACGAAATAAGGACATGAAAAGTTCAAATAAGTGTCTAATTAACTGGAGAGATAAAATATATATACTTAGTAATGAAGCATTCAATCCATACGATCTGCGAAAGTCTAATTAATCATTTTCGTTAAATAGAATGGAATCAACATCGATCGATCTAGCATTCAACTGAAAAATAAACAAATTTAAAGATGCTTCTGCTATTAGAGTGAGTGGATTATTCTTTTATTTGTACATATCTCATACATTTTGATTCCATTTATTTGATCTGAACCATTTAGAGCATATATAATATTGCTTTTGGGATTTTAGCCAAGCTATTGATTAAAGACAACCGTTACGGGACACTAGAAACATGAAGTAAATATAATGTTACTATATCATGTACGTCGGTTACATACAAATTAGTGAACTTGTAACATGGAAAGATTAACAATGAACATGAATCATTTGTAGTGTCAGTTAAGAGTCTCTGCCGCAACATAACAAAAATGGAGTTTTGATTACCAAGATATGTGAAAAAGAGGAATGTTCCAATTCCCTAGAGACAAATTTATTGACTAGGAACAAAAGAGGAAGCCTAAGCCTAGAGAAGTAGTATATTGATCTGGTTTTAGAAAAACCAATACATAAAAATTGACGTCAAGAAAATGAAGAAAAGGATTTTACCCATATATAACATTGTAGTTCAAAAGGATTATGATTATTGTTGTAAGATGAGAATGAATGTTCAATTAAATTTATGTTTTTTGGCTACTAACTCTCACGGAACAAATTGCAGATTTATCCCACATTCTATAGTTCTTAGTCAAATATATATAGTGATCAGATGTTCTTCAGTAAAAATCGTTTTATCTTTGCCAAAATTGAAAACAAATCAATACGTATTTTTGGGGCTTGGAACATGTAGAGAGAAGAAGCATTGTAGTTGTAGATATTATCAAATTCCCATGCGGTCATGTCATGTGCCTTACATGCAATGAGCTTCACCAAGTTGAGGATAAGCAAAAAGAGAAAAAAAAACCTTTGATCTATGTGAACTTTTTGCATGATTAAAGACACACACGAAAAAAACTTTGATCACTGTGAACTTTTCGCATAATCTTTTTTTTATGGATTATCTTCCCATCCACTTTATCTTACTATGTTAAATGATAGTAGTATTGTCTAAACCAAATTAAATGTTCGCTGTCTAAAACTCCTTGAAATTGGAAGGGCATTCTCATAAACCATACCCTGCAATATTATTATGATTTCCAAAATTAGAACAACTTTAAACCTAAAAATTCGTCATGATACAGCCACAAGCCAACCCTCTTCCGGACAGGTTTTCGGGTTATAGATGCTTTGTGGATGGCTCGTGGAAAGAGACCGATGAACTTGCAGGTATTGGCTGGTATTGTACACAACATGATGGATCACCAACCATGGGGGCGACAAACCTACGACGAAATCTATCTCCTCTCCACGCGGAGGTAGAGGCACTGGTGTGGACGATGAGATGCATGATTGGTGCATGCAATGACCATGTATCTTTCCTAACGGACTGTTCCGACTTGGTGAAGATGGTGTCTTCTCCCACTGAATGGCCGGCGTTCTCAGTCTACCTAGAAGCAATCGCGAGCGACAGGAAATAATTTATATCCTTTTCGATCTCTCATATCCCTAGGAACATGAATGTAAAAACGGATAATTTGGCACGACATGTTCGTACCTCCCCGCAATATGTTACTTATGTAAACGATGTTCCGCCTCATTGGCTTTTATAAGCCAATCAATATATGTTGTTGACAAAAAAAAAAAATTCGTCATGATACAGATGCTAAAACAAATCAGGAACTTTTTTTTTCTTTCTTTTTTCATTTGTTGAGAACAATCATGAACTTTTTAGATTCAGGCAAATGTCAATGAGTTTTAGCTGTTATTGTTTTCCCTTTAATAATATGCATCACCAAAATTGCATACTTTCACTTTCACTTTCACTTTATGAAAACAAATCATCTTAGGACAACTTTTAAAAAACCGAAAAGCATGTGATGATGAGAACCTACAAAGATATTAGAACCAGTAGATGGGATCGGTAAATCTATTCATATGTATAAAATAACACAAATAAGAAAAAGCATATCATTCCAATTTTGGATCAAAATCATCATTGTTTGGTTGCATCCTAAATGGCTTTAAACTAAGAATTGAAGCAACTTCTCCTACTAGTCTCAACTTTTACAAAAGATAAATCTTACAGTAAGATCAATGTTTTTTGCATGTTCCTAACTTCAGTCTTCAGACTCCACTCACAGTTACAAAACTGCTTCAGTCGCCTAACAATTTTGGTTCTGAACCATATGAATTCCTAAAAGAAACTAAGAACCAATGACGAGCTCTCTCTTGAAATCAATCACTTCTCAAACGGAACTCGTATGAACAACCGGCCATGCATGCTCATGACAGCTGATGTATGATGCGGATCGATTCTTGCTGATAAGTCAACAATCTGGAGAAATCATATCATTCAGTTCAATACACATGTCTCTGAGTCTCTGTATCAGTAAATGGAAATATCTGGAATATATGAGAAACTTTTACCTTTTTGAAGGGTGTAATGCCCCAAGGATTGTCAAGCTGCTCTGGCTGGCCTGTTATAACCAGCTTTCCGGCGGGATCTGATTGTATTCGAACCTGAGAAAAGACAACTTATGTTTAGCAGAAAACACTTGTTGCTGACAAAACCTGTGTTTGAGACTATGAAACTATAAGGCCGAAACTTCCAAATATCTACGGTGCTTCAGTCTATATTCTACGAAATAGTCAACCAAACTTCATTGATAATCTAACCGATCTCTTAGTGCTTGCTGTGTATTGCCACAGTAATATGCATTCATACAACTTTAGTGATAAAGACTTATCAAGTAGCTTTCAGAAGCAGGGGTTACAAGGGAGGGCTCACCTCTTTGCGAAGAAGTCCAGGTACCAAAGCAAAAATCTCAAATGAATCCTTCTGTGAATTAAAACAAAGAAAAAAGTTTGGTAAGATTTCAGATTGGAAATAAACAGCCAGTTTGCAAATTTTTTGTGTTTCTTCAGCGGTCTTTGGATTAGACTTTTCTCGTGCTGCAGTTACAACAAGATCAAATTGTTAGAAGTTACTCACAGTTTCTTTGACATTTATCTTCACCCAGTCAGCAAGGGGTCCAACATCAACAACCTCAGCAGCCAACCTATTGCGCCAAAACCACATTATTCAGGTCATAGATTAGGAACAAAAAAGGAAATGTTAACATAAATTACAGTAACATATTCAGGTCATAGACATGATTGTTTTCATCTCATTACGGCTTAGAGGGGTTGAAAGAAAGAAACAAAAATTATAATAACTATCTAAGAGTTGCATATAAGCAGGAGAGGATTCGTAACTGTTTGTCGGCTTCATGTGAATCAACAAGGTCCATGCTAGTTTGTGTTTTGTGTTTCTGCAGCCCTGAGAAAACCGTTTGACACACAATGTTAAGCTACCCTCGTTGACAAAAATAGGAAAAGCCTTTAGAAATTTTTTTACCAATGCTCTTGAGTTTCTTATGCTTTGGGGTTGAGTTTAAGCCCTTATCCTGAAACAAAAGGAGAACATCATCCTGGTGGCTGGTGCAGGAAAATTTCTGCATAATGGAATCACAAAGTGCATTAAATTTGAAGAGAAACCTTAGCAATAGGTGCAGTAACCTCTCCAGATCCACCAAGGCGCTGCGCATGCCAACCTTGCATAGCACGAGCTGCAGAATCTCTTCTTGCCCTACCCGACCCTGAACCTTGATGGCTACTTGCCTACATCAAAGTCCTTATATCAGAGAAGAAAAAAACATGGAGACGGGAAATAAGGGAGGCACATGAATTTTCATTTAGGCGTTCTGGAACTATATATGGTAATTTATAGGGTTATGCACATGTATTTCTCATGGGTTTTTGTATTAGACACAAAAAGGCTACACCTTTTATTCAGTCAGATTGCCAGATAGTAGGATTTAACAGGTTTAGCTGGTATTTCACATTCCATAAATTCCTTTCTTCATTAAATAAATGCTGAAAATAATTTTTAAGCTGTCATTCCCTCAGTGTCAACAACATTTTATCCGTACACAACCCCCTCCCACAATAGATTAAAATTTTATCGAGCTAATATCTTCTTCAGAACATTCCATATCAACCAGTCTATCCATAAATTTCATAGTGTCCAAAATCCAAAAGCATAAAAGCTACATTTTTAGAGAAAACTCTTACCTCTTTCTCGAGGTTGGAAGACAGAATGAATGTTGAACCAGGAAGGTTAAGCTCACCATTTTTCCTTAAATGCTTTTCGTACTCCAAAAGTGCCTGCAATTGAAGCAAAGATACAAATCATAGTATACCTATATCTAATGATAAGACAGAAAATATCAGTGCTTTCAAAGTGCCGAAAAAAACTAGTCCAAATAAAATGCCATAAGACTATCTAGAAAGACATAGAACCAGACTAACTATTATAACACACCATACCAAAAAGAAGCACAAGGAGAATTATCTCAAGTGGATAAGTAAAAATGAAGACAGGAAACATATATGATATTTATGCACAAAAATGAAATTTACCTTCTCGTAGAAAATGCGGAATGTGTAGGAGACTGTTGTGCATGTCCTGAATAAAGATATGGAAAAATCAGCATCATGAAAAATCTGCAAAGACTAACAGAGAGTCTAAGAGCAACATCAGCCATACTTAGGAGGGTGAAAGGACTCTCCAACTTGCCGCCACAGCTTAGATGTGGTGACCTACATTACCATGAAAAAACAAAGGAATCTTGAAGACCATTCGATATTCAATTTCAGTAGAAGATTCGGAAAATATTGAATATATACTCCCAAATATAGCTCACAACAGTAAAATAAATCAGTTTCTCAACAACATATCAAACATTCTTTAATATACCTGCATAATTAATTCACTTAATTTAAAAACCTCAACTCTGAAAGTCACATGGTTATAGATACTCTTATCATCAATTAGCTCATCGATTCAATATTTATACCTTATACAGGTCATATGTTATCCACAACCCAAACAAATAAAACGTAGGTGATAATTATTTGAGTCTACTGAGATGACCTAGAAGTTTAAACTGACGAACTAAAAATGATATGGTTTTGGATAATTACCACGTCATAGCCACCTAATTTAACGACTGCTCGCCATAGCCTACATTGCATAGAAAAACATGCAAAAGTCAGGCAGTGATTAACAAGATATATGAGTTTATTTAAGAACAAAAGCAACACTTTCCAACAACTCACTTGAGAGTGTTTAAAGGTTGTCCATAGAATTTAGGAGCTTTAAATTCCAGGAAATTCTCTTTGTGAAAGATCTCCAATTCTTTCAGAAACGTCGCTTGCTCCTCTGGTGTCCCTGCTTCATCAATTCCCAGAGCCTGTAGAGAAAGGTGAACTAGTAAGAGAATAACCACCATAACAATCTTTACCACAAAGCTCCTTTCTTTCTTCCCACAACAAAACACTGATATTCAATCCTGAGAATACACAAACATAGTCAATTATTATTACCTCAGAATCACTGAGCAGCCAAGTCTTGCGCTTTTTGGAGTTTTCATCTCCAGTCTTAGGAGTCAAAAATTGCACCTTAAGAGCCTTCTTTTGAGAGTGGTCAACAACTCCAACATCACCATTGATCCCATGACCATCGACATTAGTTAAATGAACATCAGTGTCTAGAGTAAGAGTCTTATCCTCGAGAAGAAGGATTTCACTAGGGTTCTGATCTTTTTGTGGCTCCGAAGCTTCTTCTTCCTCTAAATATTTGGTGTCAACAAAGACAGGTTCAGCAACAGAAAGCACACCTTGATCTTGCATTTCAGTATCCGCCATCTAAAGCTTCGATTTTGTTCTGGAGTCAGTCAAGTCACAGAGCAAGACAAAGAGTCATAAAAACGAAGACAAAAATCCACAAACAAAAAAGAAGAAGTGTAAATGACAATCGGTGGTTCCCAATAAAACAAAAGGAAACGTATTTCTCCGCCGCCGCCTGGAAACTATAGCTTCTCTCTCTATCTCTATCTCTATCTCTCGAAACGCAACCAAGAATTGGAGCAAAACTCAGTCACTATATTGGTTCACAGGCTCAGACTAATCAAAACTAAGACGAAAAATACAAGCAGAGAGAAGAGAAAATAGCGAGAGCAGAGAAGAAACAAGTGCTTGCCTGTTCTGCAGCGACGGCGAACAGGACCTCCGCTGGCGCGTTAGGGTTTGGCAGCGGGAGGAATTGAAAGCAACAGAAGAAGATAGGAGAGAGGAGACTAATAAAGGGAGAGAATTTGAAAGAGGAGAAAAAACATCTATGTCAATGGCGGAAGGTTTAGTTAGATGAGATGAATGGATGGGTGTGGTTTTTAACTTTTTTTATTTTCAAAACGCTGCGTGACACAGAGACTTCGCCAACTTTGTTTTTGCATACCGTATAAAGTATCTTTGTTTGGTTTATTGTTATTTTGGCTAGTCTTTATTAATTTTTTGGAAATTTTTCATAAAAATCAGTTTTCTTCCTTCTATTGTTGCTGGGACAGCTATAATCATAAAAACTTTTAGCTGTAAAAAATAATACTATCAAAAGTCCAAAACTCTTTTCACAAAAGAATTTTTTTTTGTGGTATTGTTATTTGTGTTCATGTAGAGGGTTTGAATGGTCGCACAGTATAATGTGCACCGAACAATGCATACTACTATTTTGATATAGAGAACATCGGATTATAGTATGAAGTAAATTGTAGTATGGAATAAATTGGTATGGAGGGTTTTGTAGAGTTAAATAATTAAATGCGGATCAACATGAATTATAACAGTAGATGCATATTAGTATGAAGTTTTTTTAGTATGAAGTAGTGCATACTAATCTGTAGTTATTAATGGTGATTAAAGTGTGTACTAGTCCGACTTCAGTCTAGTCTGCACCATACCGTATAACCATTCAAGACCATAATATGTAGAAGAGAGGATAACTATAGATAAATTAATCCATTTTCAAAATTACTATACACTTTGATTTTTAAAATTGTAAACTAACATTTTCCTATATTTGGACAAAAACATATTGTAAAGAGAGGCACGTACGTAAAAAAAAAAAGAACTTGATTGTTTAGTGATAATAAGTCTCAGGTTAAAAAAATTAAAGTGAACATTTTTATTAAACGATCAAAATATTTTGAATTTTGAATGAGATTTATGATGATAGTTAGAATATATGATGTCAGAATTAGAAATTAGATTTCATGATTTAGAGTTTAGATGTGAAAAAACAACATTTTAAATAAATAGGCAAACAATACTATTATAATATTATTGAATAAACATATATTTTTTTTAAAAAAACTCAAGTAAATACATATTTAAAAAGTATGAAAATTTTCAAAACATTAATGTTTTTATGTAAGACAAATAATTACATAATTTTTTTGAAAAACACGTAAAAGTATATTAAAACATATGAATTTTTTTGAAAACATTGACCTTTAAAATGTAAGATAAAAGATAGTATTTAGTTGTTGTAAACATGTAAAAGTTTCCAAAAACACGTAAAAAAAGATAAAATCTTGTGAAACACGTAAAAATATCGAAAAAATTATAACAATTTTCTAAAAATTTACGTAAATTTATGAAAACTTAAAATTGTATGATATATCATGTAATGAATATTATCCACCGACATTTTTTGCTGACAACTTGATATTATTTAGTATCTAATAGCAATTTAGAAAAATTACTCTGTACTTTTACTACAATACATGTCTCAGGTTTATATTTTTAGAAAAAAATCAATATTACCATGTACAGTTCACATACTAAGGTCATATTTATCGGGGTATACCCAAACATGTTAAAAGAATAAAAAATTTTGAAAATATTGAAACAGTGGTGATATATTTGGAAGAGGGGTCTTTGGCAAGAAGCTTCTTGCGCCGAGTATTGCTATGACGTGGCGCGTTTTTATTCTTCCTTCATTTTTTTTGTGTGTTTTAGTTAGCCACGTGTATTCTCCTAGAGTTTTTATTGCTTCCTTCTTTTTTTTGTCTGTTTGACTTTAATATTTTTTTATTAAAAATATAGCGTTGTGGGCGCTCTAAGGAAGATATTTCTTAAAAAAAATTTCTTCTATATATATTAGATTTTCCAATAAATGGATATATAAGGAAATATCTTACTAAAAAGACGGAAAAAAAAATTTACAAAAAAAATTACGAAATTTTCTTTGGAAAAAATATATTAAAGAAAAAAAAAAGCTGACATCCACCTTGGGCCTGAGGCCCAAACAGATATTTTAAAAATTGTCATGTTGATATGGGCTGAATATGGATCCAAATCAGGTCGGCTACTTTTGCACGCAGATGACAATTTCTGTTATTACATAAATAACTAAGAAAAACCGCCATCTCAGACGTTAGGGTTCCGACGTTCGGTTTCTTTCTCGATTCTTCTCTTAGCTTCGTCTTCTCCATTGAAGATTAATCTGTGTAAGCTGCTTTAATCGTTGTTTTTTACTATTCGATTAATCTGAGATTATTTCCTCACACATTGATTCTGAATCAGGCAATTCGCGGTCGCTCACTCGTAATTTTGATCTTCTGCAGACCTTGAAGATTTCTGGGTGGGCGAATTTTATTGATTTCTCATTGAATCTGCGTAATTGTGTGGTTTTTTATTCGGATTTGCGGTATTGGAGCTGAATTTAGGAATGGAGGAAGATAAATCTAAGTACAGGAGCGAAGATTTGGAGGTACAGGAGGAGGAGGATGATTTGAAGAAGAGTCGGCGAGATCGTGATCGGAGTAAGGAGCGGAGGAAGGATAAAGGTTCGGAGAAGCGCCGAGAGAAGGACAGGCGGAAGAGACGCTCTGAGAGAGTTAGGAGTAGTGATTCTGAAGATGATTACGATAGAGATGATGATGAAGAGAGGGAGAAGCGCAAAGAGAAGGAGAAGGAGCGGAGACGGAGGGATAAGGAGAGGGTGAAGAGACGGTCTGAGAGAAGGAAGAGTAGTGATTCTGAAGTTGATGATGAAGAAGAGGATGAGAGGGATAAACGCAGAGCTAAGGAGAAGGAGAGAGGACATCGAGAACATGAGAGAGATAGGGGTAAAGATCGGAAAAGGGATAGAGATAGAGAGAGGGAGGAGAGAAAAGAGAAAGAAAGAGAAAGGGAGAAGGATAGAGAGAGGAGGGAACGGGAACGAGAGGAGCGGGAGAAGGAGAGAGTAAAAGAAAGAGAAAGACGGGAAAGGGAAGATGGAGAGAGGGATAGGAGAGAACGTGAGAAAGAAAGGGGTAGTAGGAGGAACCGGGAAAGGGAGAGGTCACGAGAGGTTGGCAATGAAGAGAGTGATGATGATGTTAAGCGTGAACTGAAACGTAGAAGAAAAGAGGGTGGAGAACGGAAGGAGAAAGAGCGCGAAAAGAGTGTTGGTAGATCTAGCAGGCATGGAGATGGCAATGGAGATAGTCCAAGGAGGAAGAGTGTCGAGGAGGATGGTGAAAAGAAAGAAAAGAAAACCCGGGAAGAAGAACTAGAGGATGAGCAGAAAAAGTTGGATGAGGAGGTGGAAAAACGGAGGAGAAGAGTCCAGGAGTGGCAAGAATTGAAGAGGAAAAAGGAGGAAGCTGAAAGTGAAAGTAAGGGTGATGCGGATGGTAAAGAGCCCAAAGCCGGTAAGGCTTGGACTCTTGAAGGAGAATCTGATGATGAAGAAGGCCACCCGGAAGAAAAATCAGAAACAGAAATGGATGTTGATGGAGAGACTAAACCCGAAAATGGTGGAGATGCCAAGATGGTAGACTTGGAAGATGAGACAGCTGCTACTGTCTCTGAGGATGGAGGTGATGGAGCTGCAGATGAAGAGGAAATCGATCCTTTAGATGCTTTTATGAATACTATGGTATTACCTGAGGTTGAGAAGCTTAGCAATAGTAGTACTCCCGCATCAGTGAATGATGGTTTTTTGGATTCTAAAGTTAATGGGAAGGAAAGTGGTGAACAGCCAAAGAAAGGTCTTAACAAGGCCCTTGGTAGGATAATTCAAGGTGAAGATTCTGATTCTGATTATTCAGAACCAAAGAATGATGATGATCCAAGTTTAGACGAGGACGATGAGGAGTTCATGAAGAGAGTAAAGAAGACAAAAGCAGAGAAATTGTCCCTTGTTGACCACTCAAAAATAGAGTATGAACCATTCCGGAAGAACTTCTATATCGAAGTGAAGGATATATCTAGGATGACACCAGACGAAGTTAATGCTTACAGAAAGGACTTGGAGCTGAAAGTTCATGGAAAGGATGTACCAAGACCCATAAAGTCTTGGCACCAGACTGGGCTAACCAGCAAGATTTTGGATACTATGAAGAAGCTTAATTATGAAAAGCCAATGCCTATACAAACACAAGCACTCCCAATCATCATGAGTGGTCGAGACTGCATTGGGGTTGCAAAAACCGGGTCAGGTAAAACCCTTGGTTTTGTTTTGCCAATGCTGAGGCATATTAAAGATCAGCCTCCCGTTGAAGCTGGTGATGGGCCAATTGGGCTTGTAATGGCACCTACTAGGGAGCTTGTTCAGCAGATTCACATCGATATCAGAAAGTTTGCTAAGCCATTGGGTATAAGATGTGTCCCTGTCTATGGAGGATCAGGAGTTGCCCAGCAAATTAGTGAGCTTAAGCGAGGTACTGAGATTGTTGTGTGCACTCCTGGCAGAATGATTGATATCCTTTGCACAAGCAGTGGGAAAATCACCAATCTGAGAAGGGTCACATTTTTGGTAATGGATGAAGCTGATCGTATGTTTGACATGGGTTTTGAGCCTCAAATTACTCGTATTATTCAGAACATTCGACCTGATCGTCAAACTGTGCTCTTTTCTGCTACTTTTCCACGCCAAGTTGAAACTTTGGCACGTAAAGTCTTGAACAAGCCTGTAGAAATACAGGTCGGTGGAAGGAGTGTTGTGAATAAGGATATAACTCAGTTAGTTGAAGTCAGACCGGAGTGTGATAGGTTCTTTAGACTTCTGGAACTTCTTGGGGAATGGTATGAGAAAGGAAAAATTCTAATCTTTGTTCAGTCGCAGGAAAAATGTGATGCCTTGTTTAGGGAAATGATTAAACATGGTTACCCTTGTCTATCTCTTCACGGGGGTAAGGATCAGAATGATCGTGAATCAACTATATCTGATTTTAAGAGCAATGTCTGCAATTTGTTGATTGCCACAAGTGTTGCGGCTAGGGGTCTAGATGTGAAAGAGCTTGAGTTGGTTGTAAACTTTGATGCGCCGAACCACTATGAAGACTATGTGCATCGCGTTGGCAGGACAGGCAGGGCAGGGCGGAAAGGCTGTGCTGTGACATTTATCTCTGAGGATGATGCAAAATATGCACCAGACTTGGTCAAGGCCTTGGAACTTTCTGAGCAGCCAGTTCCTGATGATCTGAAAGCAGTTGCGGATGGGTTCATGGCAAAAGTGAAACAGGGTATCGAGCAAGCTCATGGAACTGGCTATGGTGGTAGTGGCTTTAAATTCAACGAGGAGGAGGAAGAAGTCAGGAAAGCAGCAAAGAAAGCACAAGCGAAGGAGTATGGCTTCGAGGAAGACAAGTCTGACTCAGAAGATGAGAATGATGTTGTAAGAAAGGCAGGTGGTGGTGAGATCTCACAGCAGCAGGCTACTTTTGCTCAGATAGCCGCCATTGCTGCTGCTGCCAAAGCTGCTGTTCCAGTGAGTGCTCCTGTGACTGCTAACCAGTTGCTGCCAAATGGTGGCGGGCTCGCCACTGTGCCAGGTGTCCTTCCGGTTACTATTCCTGGCAATCCTAGTGAAGGGGCAGGCCGTGCCGCAGCCATGGTTGCTGCCATGAATCTGCAACATAACCTGGCAAAGATTCAAGCTGATGCAATGCCTGAACACTATGAAGCAGAACTTGAAATCAATGATTTCCCACAGAATGCTCGTTGGAAGGTCACCCACAAAGAAACTTTGGGTCCAATATCAGAGTGGACTGGAGCCGCCATTACTACTAGGGGTCAGTTTTATCCTCCAGGACGAATCCCGGGACCTGGGGAACGCAAGCTCTACTTGTTCATTGAAGGGCCTTCCGAAAAATCTGTTAAGACAGCAAAAGTTGAACTCAAGCGTGTTCTTGAAGACATTACAAATCAGGCCATGTCACTTCCTGGAGGAGCACAACCCAGCAGATACTCGGTGCTATAATGTAAGCCGAGAATTCTAATCCAATTTACAATCTTTGGTGGTAAATTTAAGTTAAATGCTTTGCTTTTAGCCTTGCTTGCTGACTATTTTGTCTTTCTTACACGATTCTTTTAATCTCAAAGTTCAGACTTATGGATCTTAGTTTCTGTCTTTTAACAGGAAAGCAACCATGAGGTGTGTGATTATAAGGGATTCAAATCACTGAGAGTTTTATTAAACAAGTATTATTGGTTGATGTTGTGGAATACAATCTCTGCACAAATTTGCTAAATCTTTTAGAGACTTGAATTGGTGTGACATTTCTTACTTCTTTATGGTCATCAAGTACTATTAGAGAGATGGTCTCTAAATTGCTATTGAATAATGCTTGTTGTTTCTCATCCCGCTACACTTTCCTCTTTTAATTTTTCTTTTTTCTTTTTTCTCTTTGTTATGTTTATACAATGTCCTCGATGGGTTTGCTAATGCGCATTACCGCGTGGTGGCTGTAAAAGGATCGGTAAAATCTAGATTTGATACAGTTTTCTTTTGTGTTTGGCTTTGCTCTTAAATCAAACAGCACTACACATTTTGTTTCTTGTATCAGTTTCCCCTTTTACAGCTTTCGACATATTTTCCGCAGGAAAACTCTGTGAAACATGAAGCTAAAGGAGAGATGAAATGTAATTTTCTGAAAGACATGGTCAAAGCTTTGGCCTCTCCAATGGGTAAGACTTGGAAGTTATTCTCCGTCTATATCTGCTTAACCTTGAGAAACTTTACAAGTACTGGGTTTGTCTTAAACGAGTTCATGGACTAGCGTCTGATCTAAACGGTGAAGGGGGATTTCTGAGTTAGGGTAAAAAGCGATGTTGCATTGATATATAGTGAACTCTTGTATGAGTTTTTCTTTTGTGGATGGATCCAAAGTACAAACTAATGGTTTCAAAAAATAGGTGACGATTGTGTCATTTGATTATCATAAATGGCAATTCTCGTGGTCGTCATCAGAGTGTACATTGAATCGAACCGATGATCATGATTCATGTAAAAGGGTTAAAATGATGAATTGTGTCATCTCGATGCAGCCATTATTATCACACCAAATGGTAGACTAGTGAAACAAAGCGTACAACAGTACTGATAGTATTTGGATAACTCGATCGATATCTTTCAGCACGATTACTCGCACGTTTTTGTTGTTTGAAACGACCAGCAAGATTGCATATAATTTACTATTATTAGTGGAAACGTAGTCAGCAGATTATTTGATTCTATAAAATTAATCATACTAATAGATATATGATGATTTCCCAGCTGTACGCCAATTACTATGTGATGAGGTGGGACTTGGGAGTACGTTAAAAACGTCCATCAAGTAGGTAATATGGAGCATCAATTTTTTATTCGATGTAGTCGCAATATCTGAACAATCGACGTGTCAAATCTATTAAACAAATCAAATCGTTTCCCTCGCTTTTCTACTTGAATTATTTTATCTTAAAAACATTGATCGTGTTTGTCGTGTATCAAGCTGTATAAATCATTTCTTTTAGTTTTCTTGTTTCATATCTTTTTTCAAGTGCTAACCAAAATATGAGTCTAAGCATCGATCTCAGAGACGACTTATCAAACGGCAATCTAAAGGTTCTTGATGATTTAACATCCAGTGTGAAGCAAATACAAGACGACGTATTGAAGGAAATACTAACACTCAACGCAGACACAGAGTACCTCCATCGTTTTCTCCATGGAAGCTCTGATAAAGATCTCTTCACAACGAACGTACCAGTTGTGACCTATGAAGATCTTAAGCCTTACATAGACCGTCTGGCCAACGGAGAGCCTTCCGATATTCTTTCGGCTCTACCCATATGTGGATTCTTTCTAAGGTATACTTTTAATCTTTTTTTTTTTGTTTTTTCTCCAATACAATGCTACAAAGTATATTTATCATGATTTGAATAATTGTTGTGGACTTGTGAGTATAGTTCCGGAACTTCAGGAGCGAAACAAAAGATATTGCCTCAAAACGACAAGTACTTGGAGAACATGAGATTCGTCTATGATCTACGCTCGCTTATTATATCCAAGTAATTCAAGATTAATTGCATGTTGCCACAAAATCTGAACCTTATATATATCAAATTGTGTGTTTTTGAGCTTCCACCACCAATATATCTGTTGTTTGTAGGCATTTCGAAGGTGTCGAGCAAGGAAAAGGAATGTTGTTTCTTTTCACAAGACAGGATTCCACAACTTCTTCCTCTTGTTTGCCAGCTACGACTGTAACTACTAGCTTCTTCAAGAGCAAGTATTTCAGAGACAGACCATCGTACTGGTATAATTCGTACACAAGCCCTGACGAAGTTATTTGGTGTCCAGACAACAAACAGAGCTTGTATTGTCACTTCCTCTGTGGCCTTGTCCAAAGAGATGATGTTGTAAGATTGGGAGCTATTTTTGCTTCAGTCATGATTCGAGCAATCACTTTTCTTGAGACTTTCTGGAAAGAATTGTGCAGTAATATCCGATCAGCCCAACTAAGCGAGTGGATCACTGACCTTAGTTGCAGAGCGTCGGTCTCTATCATACTTGGAGGACCTAATCCTGAACTGGCGGATTTTATAGAACACAAATGCGGCCAGAAATCATGGGAAGGTATACTCCGACAACTTTGGCCAAATGCCAAGTTTATCGAAGGCGTTTTTACAGGTCAGATGGCTCAATATATCCCAACATTGGACTTCTACTCCAACAAACTGCCTCTTGTTACCACAAGTTATGGATCATCTGAAACATTTTTTGGGACTAGTTTGAATCCTCTAAGCAAGCCACAAGATGTAGCTTACACATTTATCCCCAATATTGCATACTTCGAGTTCTCACCTGTTGATGAAGATAACAACAACGAACTTGTCAATCTCGCGGATGTGAAGTTAGGGTATCATTACTCGCCAGTGGTCACAACTTATTCTGGTGAGTTTTATATATTTTCATTCTATGAAGAGTGTTAAATGAATTCTTACCTAATGTCGTTATATATACTTCTTCTTTTACTAGGTTTATACAGATACAAAGTGGATGATATTTTAGAAGTGACGGGATTTCACAACAAGGCACCTCAGTTTAAATTCGCGCAGAGGAAAAACGTGGTTCTAAGCATCCAAACAGAGGCAACAACAGAAGTAAATCTATTAAAAGCGGTGACTAATGCGAAACTCGTTCTAGAATCTTCGGATTTCATGTTGATAGACTTCACAAGTTATGCCGAAATTTCCAGAGCTCCAGGTCACTACGTTCTTTATTGGGAGCTCAAAACCAAAAACAATGGCACAAGTAAACTCGATGACAAGGTATTGGTGGAGTGTTGTTATGTGGTGGAGGAATCATTGAACGCTTTTTATAGAAAAGAGAGAACTAAAGATGGATCAATTGGAGCTCTAGAGATAAGAGTGGTGCAAAAAGGAACGTTCGATGCACTCATGGATTTTTTCGTCTCTCGAGGTGGTTCCGTAACTCAATACAAGACACCCTTATGCATAAAATCTACTGAGGCTTTAGCGGTTCTTGAAGAAAAGGTTCTTGCTCGGTTCTTCAGCGAGAAAGCCCCTCCTCTAGACACTTCACCATCTCACGGGGGATCAAATTCAACCTAGTTTATATAGTCCATATGCACTGAAATAAAAAGTCTTGAATATATCAAGACACTCGAGTTGGTATCGTTGAGAGTTGATCATTTCTGATGCTTGTATATTTTATGTGGGTTTTATATGAGTTGATTTGTCATATATGCATATGCGTGTCTTAACCTGACTTACCCTTCTTTTTTTTTTGGGTTAGAGAAAAAAATAGATGATGTATGTTTGATATATTTTATAACACTGACTGAAGAAAGCAGTGATTGATACCTCACTTGGCAAGAGCTGATATGATATTGTGACAAAATCGATTGAGGATTGGTCTTTTATAGCTGCAGAGACTATTAAGGGTTTGATACATTTATTTAGAATACCATAAATAACTTATTCCTGTGTATATTTTAATGTCCCGAGGAATAAGTTATTGTTACTAAAAGTAGAAGAACCGAGAGAGGCCATGCAAAGCAAAGTAGAGCCACTCCCCAAGTTTCTCATCTCTTCTAAGCATCTTTTTGGATTTTACTTTTGATACTCTGTTTCCTTACTCGATCGATCTCTCTCGATTCTCTGTTGTAAGTCATCATCATGAAACCATCTCTTTCATTGAAAACACGATTTGATGTTGTTCATTAATACGTAATTTGATTTTATATTCTGCTCGATTTGAGTGCATAAATGGTGATTCTATATATAGAAGCTATTGTTTTGGATTTGTAATCAGATTGTAAGGGAAGATGACGATGAGGCTTTTGGATCTGTTCATAACATCGTCGATACCAGTTGCAAAGATTCTGATGATAACAGGAATCGGATTTTATTTGGCTCTGGATCGAGTTAACATTCTGAATCCAGAAGCAAGAAAACAACTCAACAACGTCAGTTTTTTCCGTCACAAACATTAATTATTTCTCTAAGGTCTTATTGAGTTTTCTTACTTACTTTGTTTTGTTAATTTTTATTACAGATAGTTTTCTATGTGTTTAGTCCTGCACTTGTTGCAAGCGTTCTATCTGAGACTATTACATATGAAAGCTTGGTGAAAATGTAAGTTCCTCATGATTTAGAATTTGATTCTGCTTGAAATGAAATTGTGAAAATTTTGAATCTTTTTTTGTACGTTGGGGCAATTTTCAGGTGGTTCATGCCGTTCAATGTTTTGCTTACATTCATCATTGGTTCATTTTTGGGTTGGATTGTTATTAAAATCACTAAACCTCCTTCGCATCTCCGTGGCATCATAGTTGGTTGTTGTGCTGCTGGTAACTTGTATCATTCTACAAGTAGTTGTTTCATTCATGAATTTCTTAGAATCTAATCAATGATGGAACTTAATTGTAAATCAAACAGGGAATTTGGGAAATATGCCACTCATCATTATCCCAGCTATATGTAATGAAAAGGGAAGTCCTTTTGGAGATCCTGAAAGTTGTGAAAAACATGGACTTGGTTATGTAGCACTTTCAATGGCGGTATGTCGCCATTTCTTAATCACTTATTACTGCTTCTACTTATAGTTTTTCTTATATACAAAATGTTACAAAGCTAATTCAAGTCAAAAACGTTTTGTGATCAGATTGGAGCCATTTACATATGGACTTATGTATACAATCTTATGCGGGTGCTAGCAAATCCGGATGGAGAAACCGCAATAAAGAGTAGTACCTCATCTACAATCCCACTGATTTCTACCAAAGAAGAAGTTGGGGAGCAGGTCTCAGTCAAACCTTTTATATTCTTGTGAGCATTTGATGCTTCAACTAACTGATTTTTGAGAGATTGTGTATATGAAAAGGTTGGGACTTGGAGCAAGATCAAGCAAAGAGTGTGTTCTGCAGCAGAGAAAATTAACTTACAAACAATATTTGCTCCTTCAACTATTGCAGCGGTTTGTTTCAATGTTACCTTGAACCAAAATAGTGCTACCTTCTCTGTATGTTAATACTATTCAAGCAACTATATAATCCAATTTCTCTTCAGCTTATCGCGCTTGCGGTTGGGTTAAATCCTATACTAAGGAAGTTACTAGTCGGCAACACAGCTCCACTCCGAGTGATTGAGGACTCAGTATCTCTTTTGGGGTATTATACACATCATATTAAAACCTCACTTGTGTGATAATCAATGCTTACTTGAGTAGCTTAATTTCTTGAAGGGATGGGACGATTCCTGTACTGACTCTGATTGTAGGAGGGAACCTTCTCAAAGGTAAATAAACAAGAACAGTAGCTGCAAAATCTTTGTTTCAAAAGACAAAACCTTTAATCTTTGCTCTCTTTCAATAATCACAGGTCTGAGAGGTTCAGGAATGCACAAGTCAGTCATAATAGGTGTGGTGGTTGTGCGTTACGTCTTGCTGCCAATATCAGGTGTTTTAATAGTACAAGGAGCTCATTACTTTGGTTTGGTTACATCTGAACCGCTCTACCAGTTTGTTCTTCTGCTTCAGTATGTCGTCCCACCGGCAATGAATCTTGGTTCGTTCTTCAGGCTAAAAAAATACTACAGAAACACATACCGTCTTTCTCATAGACCCGCTCTTGGCCTTTTGGCAGGTACAATCACTCAACTATTCGGGTCAGGAGAAAGCGAATGCTCTGTGATTCTATTCTGGTCTTACGCTTTGGCTTCAGTTTCTCTCACCGTCTGGCCAACATTCTTCATGTGGCTTGTAGCTTGAACACAGACAACACACACACATAAACAAACGGGCAACATTTGCAAATCTCGCTACTTTGAAATATTAGAGCAAATGATATATTCTTTCATCATTAAAAAGGTTGGGTTATACAATTGGGAATAGAGATCCAATGAAAAGGGAATATTAAATCTTCAATCATCCTAAGATAGCAGATAAAATGCTTGAGACAAGCAAATACAAAGATGGAACAAAATATACTACTGAGAGTTCATAAAGAGAGCCTCAGAGAGAGGACTTGTCAGGTAGATCATCAAAGTAAGGATGCTCCATAGCCTTCTTTGCTGAGATTCGTTTAGCTGGCTCGTACTCCAGCATTTTCTGTGCACAAAGAAAAACGCAAATTACTTTCAGCTGAGTCTCAACTAATCAAGCAAGGTCTGAGAAGTGTGTCGAACACTGGGGACTTACAGATAAGAGATCAAGTCCGGCCTCATCGAGGTTTGGAACAGCTGTGGAGAGACTCAACGGTTTCCATTGTGGGTATTCATGCCAATCCTTGAGTGTGCTCACTCCAGGCCACACTTCTTCGTTTGGTGTTCCCAACAACCTAGAATTCACAGAAAAGAAAGAAACAGAGCAAGCGAGTAAGCGAATGTCATGTTTGTGTGTTAGGGAAAGGTGAAGATGAACACACAGACTTACCTGAAAATACGGAGGAGCTGTTGAAGCTCAGAGTCTCCAGCAAATATTGCTTGCTTTGTCACTAGTTCAGCTACAAATTATAAGGAAACAAAACTGTTAGTTCTTGCTAGTGACATAGTGAAACCAATGAAAGTAAAAGAGAAGAATTTTGTACCGAAAATGCAGCCAACAGACCACATATCAACTGCAGTTGAATAATGGGTTGCTCCAAGAAGAACTTCTGGAGCTCTATACCATAGAGTTAGTATCTGTTGCAATGGAAACCATGGGAAGAAAAACACTATGAGTAACAACTGCAGACAAACTAAGATAGGATCTTAAAAACTCTATCATGAAACAGGACTAATGTTTCATCAACATAGACTTATACCTCATGTGTATACTTTTGCATTGGGAGAGTGAAGGCTCTGGCCAATCCAAGATCTGCTATTTTGAGCGTCATTGTCTTCCGGTCCATCAAGAGATTGTGAGGCTTAAGATCCCTGTATTGAAACCAAGAGAAGTAAGATAAGGGATCTGTCTCCAAAATAGGTTTCCTCAAGGCACTGTTATCTCGAATCAAAGACGATTTTTACCTGTGCAAGACTCCATGGCCATGGCAAAAGGCCATGCCTTTGCATAGCTGGTACATTAAGCACTGCAATCAAGAATTCAAGAATAAGTTTCTTTTAGCTTAAAGGAGTTGAGTTGGCTAATCGCATGAGTGTAAAAAAAAAAACAGGAGAAAAAGCTCAAAATATTCAAACCTTGACAGTATTCTGTGGAATGTTCTGTTCAGCTTGACGAACGCTCCTAATGAATTTCTTGAGATCAGTATCCACATACTCGAAAACCAGGTAGAGTACAGTTTTTCCTTGTTTGTTTATTCCTTGCTTAACGTCCATCAACCTGGAGAAGAAGATGATCATTATGACATTTAAGCTCTGAGTAGAAATGCAATCACCCACAAAACTAGTTGCTTCTAGTTTGACATTTTATAGTATTTGGATCAGATAAAGAACCCTATAGATTTCGTATTCAGGATTCCTCATTTGAAGAACTCAATAGAGATATTAGACTAGAGACTAAGATCTACCACTAAGAGTGACATAAAGGGATCGAATTGCAGGAAGAAATCAATCAGAGTTCTCAAATCAATTAATCGGCACTAAACCCTCGGAATTGAGTCCTAAATTCACAAGCAAGATCAATGAATCGGAGAATTACAGAGAAAGAGACTAAACCCTAGAATCCAATGAGAAATGTAAAACGAAGTCGAACCTAACGATGTGAGGATCACGAGCGAGCATGCGCAAGATAGAGATCTCGCGAAGAGTAGTGGGAGGAACGCCTTCTTCATCCTCATGGAGACGCGTCTTCTTCAAAGCGACGATCATCCCAGTAGCTTTCTCTCTTGCTCGGTAAACTTTGCCGTAAGTGCCTTCACCTACTTTCTCAAGCTTCTCGAAAGCTTCCATGGCGGACACAGCAGTTTTAACTCCATTGTTGTCCATCTCTATTTCTCCCTCTCTCTATCAAATCAATCTAAGAAATCTCAATCTCAGATTTTGGGGGAAAGAAGAGAGAAGAGAAATGGACAAGTTAGGAGAGAATGGTTTAAATAGGAAGGAGATTATTAAAAAAAGTATATTCCCTCTTTGACACTTCATTTTACAACGGTTCTATTTGTTATTTTCAAATTTCAAAACCGGAGCGTCACGCACTACCGATATAAGATGTGACTTGGAAATACCGATATAGTCCTGCTTTTTTAAGAAATGTAAACCGTGATTATATTCAACTGCAATTTCATGAAATTTCAAAACCGTGATTATAGGGATCTGTCTCCAAAAATAGGTTTCCTCAAGGCACATATTGTGCCCAAAAAAAGAAGTGGGAAAAATGTGATCAAAGGGCTTGTACGGAGTAAGAATTAGAATAGTGTGTTTAGAGAGCTTTTATAATTGAAAAGTCCATGATCTCCAAGCCTTTTTCTACCACTATGTCCTTGTTCTCTATCCATGCTTTTGGATCTTTTGAATTGGTTTTAGAGGCCTTCCCTCCATGGAGTCTAGAAACCATTTATTTGCATGATAATTTCCATAGTTAAGGCTTCTTCAGGAACTAGCTAATAAAAGTGTGATTAGAACAAATTAAAGTAAAACTTTCTTGCGTCATTACAAAAGTGAATTGCGATCGATCCAACTTGCTCTGCTCATAGCATGTGGTCTTAGTCACAAAGTAATTTTCACGGTGATTAACCAATTACTTTCATTTTTTTAGGTTTCAAAAAAAAAAAAAAAAAAACTACTAAAAAATATTAATGCATCAATCAAATTGAATAGATCATGAGCATCTAAAGTAAATAAAATTCAAGTAAAAGGAGATTGAACCATATTCTTCTTAATTGTGTATTTAGACTAGATATATTACCGACCAAAGGAAGGAATTGAGTTTCCTTGAATCGAAAAGGTGGGGATCATATAACAGCTTCAACAATATTATTTATAGATTTTATAATATAACACTAATCCATATCGGTTCACGGTTCATTGTACTACTCGGTGTTTGCGCGTCGTCGTCTGTATATCTTTCATTCTTCATGAGTCTGTCACCTCCAATTAAAATTTTCAATACTTTAATTTCTCCATTTCTCAGAATTGCGAAGAGTATTTATTTATTTTAATTCTAATCATTAGTTTAAACGTTGTGAATGGTCCCCTTGCAGAAATTTGGTTCATAATGTTGGACTATACACAACTAATTTTAGATCATGACACTTAATTGTTGAACTATCTTTAGACCGCATATAACTAAGCATGATATTATTTACTTGATGGTATCAATGAGTCCCATAATCATAGTTAGATGGGAGATGCGTCGGTCATTAGAAGCAACAATCACCTTCTGTTGCTCATCCTCCTCGACAAAGAACAGGGATGGCGTAAATTTATAGTAGTCTCTGACGCAACCGGACCAAGCTGGGCTGAAGCCCAAAACTCCCCAACTGTTAGCTTCCATGTCGTACACATAAACCATACCTTCTAAAGATTCTAAACCTTTCGTCACCTCCCTCACCACAAGACACTTGCCATCGTACGCAACTATGTTCCAACTTACAGGCTCTCTTTTTTCTTTTGATAATAGTACAAGCTCTTTTTGCGAGACGTTATTGATCCTCCTCATGAGTGCCCACTCGTGATCCCGGACAAGTGTGTAAAGTGAGAGTAATGCAAGCTCTTTTAGCTCTGTAGAGACGTTATTGATCCTCCTTTTGAGTTCCCACTTGTGATTCCCGACAAGTGTGTAAACGGAGATTAATGTTTCATTCGTCCCCGATATTAACGTCAGGCCATTGATTTCATCTTCCGCAAAAAGCAACTTCATATCCGGTTTGCGATGGAATCTGGAAGGAATCAAACGTGCTTGCTCCGTCTCTGGATTGAAAGCTATGATGCTCCCATCGTTTCTCAACCAGTGAAGAGTGTCGTCCAAGTAAACAGGTTTCATTCGCGTTGTGAGATCACTTTGTGAGCTAGTGGTGAGAGTCGTTTCCGATAATCTCCATGAATCTCCATCGCTGATCTCGAATCCGTATACTGCCTCCATCTCGAGTATGCAGACGATCTTGAATCTCTTGGTGGTTCGGTTTCGATTTACCGTGAAACCTACACACATTGCTCTCTCTGTTCGAGCAACCTTAATTTCAGTATAACTAGCATCTTTACCTAAAATATTATCACCACCAACTATCTTAGGAATAAGCTTTGATCCAGAGTGATTCAAGATTCGAAACCTCTTTGTGATGGGATTTGCAACAAAGAGGCAACCGATGTACAGTAGGAGAAGGCCGGAGCAGGAGCCGAAAATATAACATGGCTCGTGCAACGATGCTGCACATTTTGCAAATGAAATAGAATCGCACGAAGAGACCAAAGGCTGCCAGAATACGTAATTGGCGCCAATGCTGGAGAGGTCAAACAAACTAGGTCTGACCCATGAAGGGTATTCGGGTCCAAATATTGGGTCAGTTAAATACGATTTGATAGATTTGTTTGTGCATCGCATCATCGCTATAGATTTGGGTTCTAATCTTAAGAGAATCTCGTCGATAAGATGCAAAGGTAAGTCATTCATGATCATAGTTGTATTACCGTGAGAATTTCCCTCAAAGTCTGTTTGATTATTTTTTCGTTTATTTCAAAGATTTGCTGATGAGGTTGTTAAAGAGTATTTTTATAGACAACAAATTGTAGCATGGCAAAAATAAAAAGGTAACAATAAATATAGGAAACCGCAAAAAAAATCTCATCGTAATAAGAAAAATTAAAATTACCAATTCTAGTTTGAGATGATTGGTCATATAAGATCTGTGTGAAGATTAGAAAAAATGAAAGATAATCTCAGCATTATAAGAAAATTCAAAATGAATAATTACATATGATAAATAAAATTTATTACATTTCCATGGATTTGAAAATAAAATTTTAATATATTAATGTCTTTGATAAAATCATGAAAATTCAGAAGATTATATATTTATAGTTTTTTTTAGATTCCTAAATAATGAATTACTTACTTATTTTAATTTGAACAAAATGTCAACAAATACTAGATCCAATGATATAATAAGTAATTTTTCTATCTTCTAAAATAATGGAATTTTATAAAACTCCATTAAAGTTCATAATACTCCAAAACATGCACGTGTCATGTTTTTTGTTTTAAATCACATTTAGAGCAGCATCTTCATTCACTCATCAATATGATATTATTGTTTTTAAGTTTATTGTGGTTTGGAAAACTTGTCTAAAATTTAGTCTCCATTAGTGAGATACTTATAGAGAATCTCATCAATATTATTAATATTTTTGTATAATTTATATTTATATTTTTATGTTAAATTATATTTTTGTTAAATTTAATAGCTTATATTAAATTCTAACAAAAATGTCAAAATATAATTTATATTTTTTCAAATCTCATATTATTTTTCTTAATATAGATATATATATTAACTAAAACAATACTAATAATAATTTAATATCATTATATTAGCCTTAATTAATATTATAATTATAGTAAAATATTTTATGATTTGACACATCATTAAAAATATATACATATATCTATATATATACTAGTTAATTAATGTTTTAAACTCTAAAATATTTGATTTATTACAAAAAATAAAAACTATTAACCATTAATATAAAGACACGTATCTCATCAAAATTTGATGAGAAATGGCTAGAAATGCCTCTCCTTCTCTCTCACTTTTCAAAACTACTCTCTCCCTTATGTAATAAACTTTTACCCACAATGGACAATTTTGCTCTTAATTAAGTCAGCGCCTCTCACCTTCTTTGTGCCATCTAGGTCGTTGCTGTCTCGCCGTCAGATCTCGATCTCGATCTTGATCTCGTCATCAGATCTCGCCGTCGATCTCGCCGTCAGATCTCGCCGTAGATCTCTCCGTCAGATCTCACCGTCAGATCTCGATCTCGATCTCAATCTCTCGCCTCCTCCTTCTGCATCGTCATTGTCTTCAGGTTCATTAGATCTGATCCTGTGACCGTCAATGTCAAGGTAAAAAGAGATGTTTGTAGCCTTAATGATTTGTGAAACAACCTGGTTGCTTCCCATTAGATCTGATCTTGTGACCGTTTTGCAAAGAAAACTGCTTGCACCTGGTTTCCATGTCGAGAATGGTAGAATCTGACAATGCTCAACCAACAAAGCCCAAATCTGACTCCAACCAACAACAATCTCAAAGCAGTTGTGGTGCTGATTCCAACAAACTCAAGTCTAACCAGAACAAAGATGATGATGTATTCTCTGACAGTGATGGAGAAGAGGAATAAAACTCGAAACACATCGACTCTAATTCAACTACCGAGAAAACTATAGGCTCAATGAACACAACTAGTAAACCTCATCATATTAATGAGCCACCAAAGACAGATGAGCCTTACGCAAACAGAAGTGTCACAAGTTCATTTTCATCGGGTCTTCATAACCCCAGTACCGAATAACTCATTAACAGTTAGCGATATCAAAACTATTGCTGCAGATGCATCAGTCTTCTCCTTTGGAGATGAGGAAGAAGACTATGAAAGCGACTGAGCTTGAAAGGTTTTTATAAGGTTTTTTAGAAAGTTTTCTAAGGGAGAGATAAGGAGTTGTGAGGACTGAGTATTCTAACAACAACTTGTGGTAATGAGCTGTGACTTAAATAGACGCATGTGTTCAGATTTCAGAGTCCAAAACTATATGTCTGTGGTATCATTACATTTGCATTTTTCTGTTAGCGACAAAACAAAAATATCAGCAGAACAAACGGCAACTAATGATAAATCAGAGTCTAACCAAAAGGACGACCACAATCAAAATAAATAAATCAGAGGGCTTAAAGTAATTACGGAAAAGCTACGTGTTGTCCATGACTCCATGTGAGCTTGTTGACTGTTCTTGTCGACTTGATCTTGAGGATTGAACGCATAGGACAGCTCAAATAGCGTTCTTTATTTCAATTTATAATTGCATTGTCTTTATAAGGTTATTATAAGGCTTTCCTATGGTTTTTATATGGTTTTTACAAGGTTCAATACATTTTATAATGTTTTTTATAAGACTTTTATATGATTTTATATGGTTTTTATATGATTTTTACAAGGTTTAATATTTTTTATAATGTTTTTATATGGTTTTTCTATGGTTTTTGTAAGGTTTTTATATAGTTTTTACAAGGTTTATTACCTTTTATAATGCTTTTATAAGGATTTTATATGATTTTTACAAGTTTTAATACCTTTTGTAATGCTTTTATAAGGTTTTTATATGGTTTTTACAAGGTTTTTATACGATTTTTATACGTTTTTCATATGGTTTTTATTTGGTTTTTATATTGTTTTTATATAGTTTTTATACGGTAATTATTGTATGGTTTTATAAGGCTATTATATGGTTTTTATAATGTAATTATTGTAAGGTTTTATAAGGCTATTATATTGTTTTTATATGGCTAATATATTGTTTTTATATGGTTTTTATAAGGTAATTATTGTAAGGTTTTATAAGGCTATTATATGGTTTTTATAAGGTAATTATTGTAAAATTTTATAAGGCTATTATATGGTTTTTATATGATTTTTACAAGATTTAATACCTTTAATAATGTTTTTATAAGGTTTTTACATGGTATAAAAACTCTCTCTCTCTCTCTAAACCTTAGACACATTACCACAAAAGCAATGTAAAACAGCAAACATAGCCACATTTTGTTAAGTTCTATGGGCTTCCAACTCAAAACCAATTGGCAATGAGTGGAGTGGTTCATATCCCTTATATATTGCTTAGGATCCCTTCCAACTTCCGATGTGAGACTTTATGTCCTAATACGCCCCCTCGAGATAATGACTCTTTGGCCATTAATCTCAGAATGTTCGGGCTTAGATCGACGGCATCAATTTTTGGGCCTTGTCGATAATTGGACCAACTTTGGGTCGGATCGGGTTGGACATGTGTGGATCGGGTTCTGATACCATGTTAAGTTCTATGGGCTTCCAACTCAAAACCAATTGGCAATGAGTGGAGTGCTCCATATCCCTTATATATTGCTTAGGATCTCTTCCAACTTTCGATGTGGGACTTTATGTCCTAATACATTTGAGTCATACCAAAGAACATCAAAGCAGAGTTTTACTATTCTAAGCAAAACCAAAAACAGACTCATCTTCTACTCTTCTAATCTTGCAGCTCATAATCTTCTACTCTTCTAATATCATTCATCCTTGAGTGACAGTGCCTTGAGAAGGTTCAACTTGAGTGATAATGTCTTGAGAAGGCTCTCCTTGTGAAGTCTGAGACACATTAACAAGGACAAAACATAGTTACATTAACACATTAACAAGCAGTAAAAACAGACACATTAACAAGCAACAAACATACACATTAACAAGAAACAAACATAGACATTGTATAGCAATTCCGTTGAAGAATGTCTGGTTCGGGTACAAATTTCCATCAACGAATTAACT
>OVAQ01000433.1:0-31810 GCA_900406345.1 Erysimum cheiri | reverse complement strand
GAATATGGTAAATTAATTATTTTTTTTTGTAATTCGTATAAAAATATTGAAATGTATAGTCAAATTGACAAAAAAATGTATAGTCAACATTTAGTTTCCAAAATAATTGTCAAACACTATGAATTAATATGATGCACAATAATGAATATAATGTGGTCAATATAATTATTAGCATTACATAATAATAGAACAAAGAATTAAATCATTAATTCGGTATATTGACTAGTATCAACCTCCGAAATCCCACGTTATTCTTTTATATATGTATCATCTTGCCGATTGATTAGCGTACTATGCTTTTACTCTTCCGTTAGATTTTCATGCATTGGATGTTAGTCGAGAGTGTGTCTAGTTAATTGTTTTTGAGGATTTTATGGGAGTTTCTCGCCTTAAAGCGATTCCCAAGTTGTAGTTCTTTCATTTTNCCCCTAAAAAAAAAAAAAAAAAAGAGAGAGAGAAACTAAAAATCAAAGAGCGACCATGACAAGAAAAAAGGTAAAACTTGCATGGATAGAGAATGAAATCTCGAGAGCAATAACTTTGAAAAAAAGAAGGACAGGGTTACTCAAAAAGGTGAAAGAACTAACCATATTGTGCGATTTAAGGGCTTGTATAATCATTTTCAGCCCCAATGTGGCCGAACCAGTGGTATGGCCATCTCTTGAGAGGGCTCATGACCTCCTAGACGATTTTTTTGCCTTACCAGAGTTCGAACAAAGGAAAAGATGGACGAGTGTCGAGTCATACCTAAGAGAGAAGACAAAGAAGATTCGTGAACAATTGAACAAGTGCTATAAGCAGAAAAAGGAGTATGCCATGGATGAGCTGATGTTACAAGTACGAGGAGGTCGTAGAATTGATGATTTTACCTTAAGTGAGATCTATGCCTTGTTATCTTTTTCAAGGGATATTGTCACACGTTGTAGGATGAAACTGGATACCAAACAGTTTCCTCCTCTCCGCGATCCACCGGTGTTTCCATTTGAAGTCCAAGTTGCGGAGCTTAAGACCACAATAGGAGGCGGTCGAGACGATGAAAGAGCTGGGAAGAGAGATGAAGCAACAAGAAGAATTAACATTGATAGTTTAAAGGAGAATAAAAGTCATTACTTAATTGATCAATGGTTTTTTGAATCCAACCCGCCTAAACCTGAAATGTGCCAACAAATTTGGAACGAAAATCCAAACCTTGGAAGCTATGGTCCGTACCAAGGAAGCAGTAGCAAAGGAAACCCTCATTTGGAGATGGATCCAATTTTTCTTCCAACAATGACTTTCCATGGGTTGGTTGGGTCAGATTCTCAACCTTTACAGGATCATAACTTGAACGATAATCCAATAATGGGTATGAATCAGCCAAGGCAATACCCCTTTGAATTCATGAGCCGTGAGCCGGAAGTAAACGAGGAAGGAAGCAACATTAACAACTCACAATTTTACAGGAGCAACAACAGTATAGCGACCAACGATGGTCTCCACCAAGAGCCACCACCTAATGGAACAAACTCAGGAGAAGGTAATGATGATGCGACGTTGTTTGATATCAATAGTGATTGGCCGGAGTTAAACAATTATCATTTCTAAACTCTTGTTGGTTTATGTTCTAAGTTTGGTATGCATTTTATTTTGAAACTCCGCTTGTTTGTTTGTTTATGGACCAAAAAACCTTTTATCTTTGTTATTTTGAATTAAAGTTTGTCTGTTTGTTTCTTTGTTTTGGAATTATGGATCTTCTTTTAATCTTGTCATTTTGATTACTATGATGTCCAACTTGTTCGAAACTTCAAATTTTTTTAACATGATTTAAGAAACACTCATAAAAATTTGCTGTATATCTGATATATGAAAACGAGGCCAGTAATAAAATACAGTATATAGCATAAGTCATACAAAAGAAAAGAACAAACAAAGTAGGCGAGAAAAAAATACAAAATTACACAAGTAGCAACACACAAGAGGAGAAGAAAGTCATCAGAAGAAGTTTTTGAATGGGTTGGTTAGTGAGTCCTTAACATTGGAGTAGAGTCCATAAAGCGAGTACTGCTTCAGATTTGCAACCTCATACCACGAATTCAACGCAGTGTAATGCTTATCCGTGCCTGAAAACGCCAATTGGATCCCCAAGCTACAATCTACTTGTCCTCCTTGGCTCTTGCAGTTTTGCGTCTTGATTGCACATTCTTCTTTGTTGAGGCACACGAATTTCGTATCTCCAGAACATTTCGAGCATCCATCTTTCTTCCAGAACATGTTCTCAAGCCTTCCCTTCCGGAACTCAAGAACCTAGAATTTACACAAGATATATGACGATTACAGAACTAACGAGAGATGGAAATGTTTTATAAGAAAATGAAATGTACTAATGTAGATTGATATGAGGTTATCCAATTACAAGGGTGAAGCTTGTGACGATGTGATTATTGTCTGCAACCATAATTGGCACTGATCTTGCAGCGTATTTTGCACCAGCAAATGCTACCATATATCCCTTTGAAGCATCCTGGAATCACCAAGTATCATCATACAAACCAATAATTTGATAGGCTTAACACATTCAAATCATGTTTTGGGAGAAACTATTAAACGATGAAGCTACTAAATCCACTTTTGCCAGAGAAATCTACACTGGAACTCTAATGATATACACATTATAAGTTAACCTGCTTTTTGCCTAATTCGTCAGAAACCAAGACTCTTAATCTCTGGCGTAATAGGAATCTGCCATGCCAAATCTCAGTTTTGAACCTGTCATTCTCACTGAAACAAGAAAGGAACCAGATCTTCCAAGAACAGAGATTAAATCCTAAACCGTTGTAACCTATGGGAGAAATTGAATCTAACAATGCAAGTAATGTCCACCATTAGCTTAGCATTCCAGAATTTATCAACAGAGCAAAAAGTTGCTAACATTCTAAGCCAGGATTTTGACAAGTCAACAAACTACACTAATCTGAGCCGATAAAATTCCGATCCAATCAACGATCCAATGAAATTCCCTTAGAATTGACCTTATCCTTTCCAATCTGATCAAAACCTGCAATTCAAAACCCTAATTCACCAAGATAGATCAGAGATAAGAACGAACCGGGCGGAAACTGGAGGAACTAGAGCTATTGATGGTAAGGAGTGTGATCTCATCAACTTTAGGTCTGAAAACGGCGACCTCAGAGTTACCGTTGAGCGAGAGTCGGTGACGATCGCAGGGAGAGTACTGAACCCGAACGGAACGATTTGTACCAAAGAAAGAATCTCTCGCCGCGAAGGCAATGCCGAAAGTGAATCCATCGCCGATCGCCACTGTAGAATCTGAACAAGGCGAGTAGACTTGATTATCGTCGCCAGCTTCCGTCAATGATGACGTCAGCGCCGCCGCGAGGAGGCAACAGAGAAGAAGGAATCTAGCCATCTGTCAGAAAGCTCCTTCCAAAATTTCGAAACTCCGATTCGTTAGGATTGTCTTCAAATCAATTAATCAAATAAGCCTTTTAATGTTTGGGCCTGACCATATTTGGCCCAAAACGAAAAATATAAATTTATTTTTACCAAAACAATTTCCAAAACTAAACTTGCAACTCAGATAAAAATATATTATTGAAACCTGAATAATTCTATTATTTTTTTGAAAAAAATATATCATGATTTCGTGTTGGAAAACAGAAGATTCGTTGAAAACTTGAAATAGGAACTTTTTTTTATTTGCGAAAATAATGTTCAATTGTGTGCTGTATTAATAAGATAGCGTCAAATCTGAGCTGGCAAATGCAATTATCTATTTTGGTACCAAGTGGTAAACAAATCCCACCTAACGGTTTGCTCACTGCTAATCATATGTGGTTAATCACACCGTAGTAGAAATTGACTACGAAATCTAAACCGTGTATTTGTAGTAATCATGGACCTACGTAAATGAACGGTTAAGATGAATCCGACATTTCTTGTGAAATGAGAGAATCCCGATTCCGCATTTCTGTCTTTTGTCTATTGCTTGTTTAGTCGCCTCTCCTCTCATCTCTTCGTCGTCCTCAAATCAATCATCATCTTGAAACTCTTAAAAATTCGGTGGCTTTTGCTTCTTCGAGAAATCTAGTTATCAATCATGTCCAAGTTTAGGGGATTATCTTCTCTGGCTATCTCTTATTTTCTCTTGGTTTCAACGATTGTTGGAGCCACCGATGTTCACTACTGCGGTATGTTTGGTCCTTGGAATTCTCCCAAAGGCGTAACTTGATTTGCGATTGCTTTATTGTTTGATTATACTAATAAATTTGATCGAGTTAGCTATAATTAAGATTGAGATAGTGGATATCTAGTTCTAAGAACTCGATGATGATGATTTTGATGTTGAGCAGCTGAATTGAAATTTGATGTTCTTTAGATGATTTTGATTTTTGCTCTTAATTTTGATTTTATTGAGATGGTTTTGATTTTGATCCTTATTGCGTTGAAGTTAGTTCGATTTGTGGGAAAGTTTGGAAAAACCGAGAATCTCGATCTGATTTCTCGAGTGTTGTATGGTTGCAGATAGTAACGAAGAGTATGAAGTAAAGGTACAAGGAGTTGATATATCGCCTTATCCTATAGCAAGAGGCGAGCCAGCCACTTTCAGCATTTCTGCCAACACAGGTACACTTAAATTATCTTTTGCTGGTTTGATTCTTCTGATGTTTTGTGCCACTAATTTGTGTTTACTGCTTTCAATGTTTCTATGGTAGATTCTAATGTTATAGGTTACAACTCCTTGTTTTTTGCTTTTAGATCTATGTAAAGGGTTTTTTTTTTTTTTAATTTGGGTTTGTTTCATATGAAGACACTGTGATCTCGGGTGGCAAGTTGGTGATCGAAGTTTCATACTTTGGATGGCATATTCATTCTGAGACACATGATCTTTGTGATGAGACAAAATGTCCTGTGGCGATTGGAGATTTCTTGGTAGCGCACTCGCAAGTTCTACCCGGATATACCCCTCCTGTAAGTTTATCGATTTTCTTGGTTTCGGCCTACGCTTTTGTTGTTTATTAATTTCAAGCATTTTAGATATGATGACATGCTCCTCTATTAGGCTCATTTGAAGTTGATGTTATCCTATTGCAATTAGAACAAATGGTCAAGTCTAATCGAATCTATTTAGTTGGATAGCTAGAATAGAATGAGAAAACATTTAACTTGGTATCGATGATAAACNTTTCGGCCTACGCTTTTGTTGTTTATTAATTTCAAGCATTTTGGATATGATGACATGCTCCTCTATTAGGCTCATTTGAAGTTGATGTTATCCTATTGCAATCAGAACAAATGGTCAAGTCTAATCGAATCTATTTAGTTGGATAGCTAGAATAGAATGAGAAAACATTTAACTTGGTATCGATGATAAACGAGTTACATGTGGAAGTATAAAGCGGCTGAACTGAAGAAGTTGAACCTTATAGTTATCAAGATTGCTTGTTTTTTTTTAACAGTAGTTATACGCTTGTCATTCAAAAATCCATTTTCGGTTTTCGCATATAAGGACCAATCAAATCCTTTTCTTTCTCATAGGGTTCATACTCACTTAAAATGAAGATGCTTGATGGACGCAAGAAGGAGTTAACTTGCATCAAATTCTCATTTGATATTGGTTTTGGATCATCTGTGGCCGACATTTAGGAGCTGATTCGCTCGATGGAATATACCATGGAATCACTCCATTTGTTTTGTATAAAATAAATACCTTTGCCTTTACCAAAATTATTTATCAAAACCCCTTTGAAAATTCTCAATCTTGTTTTCATGCTGGATCATTCATGAATCCCATTTATAGCAAAAACAAAGTATTGAACTATTGATTAGGTTTTAGAGAGCTATGGTTAATTCTAGTTGCAAGCTTAAAGCTGAGCCTACTTTAACCAATGGTTCATCATTGCATCCACGTTCATGGAATGATAAAGACGTGAGTTAAATCATCATTTGTTGCTCAAAAAGAAAAGAAAAAAAATCATCATTCAACCAAACTTAAAACCATTAATGACTCTTACCAGAAAAGATGAATTTTTTCATAGCTTCATTATACAAACATGTTAAAAGTGTCTTTCTTCCTCTTTTGCTATGTATTTGAACAAATTTGGGATAATGTTGGCTAAATTCAATGTTCTTTTACTCCCTAATTGAGCTTCTGGGTTATCTACTTTATTACTACAATGATCCAGTAAAGACTTTTGAAAGCTAGCCCACAAAGTAGCTTTTGTGTTCAGTACTCATTCTCTTTCACAATTTCTATTGAGTTTTCCTTAAAGATCCAACTTATACCCAGAATTGTATCGAAGGTTGAAGAAATGAAGGATATGAAGGAAAGAATGGTGAAGAAACTTAAAGCTTATAACATCTATTGGGACCTTTTTTAAAAAAAAAAAAAAAAAAAAAAAAAAATCTATTGGGACCTTGAAGCAGAAGATAGCTCTCCACAAAAGCAATCTTGATGATCGCACAATTTTTCATCAAATAGATGAGCAAGAGTGTATAACGCCAACAACATTTGAGGCTTCTGAGGAACAACAACTTGAACAGAATCTTGAAGAGCTTTTGTCGGCTTTTGAAGAGAAATATGTAGCTGGAGGGGAAGATTCTGTTGTCTTCTACATGACAAGTCTGAGAGGAGTGAGAAAGACTTTCGAAGATTGCAGAAGAGTGAGATTCTTGTTAGAGAATCATAAGGTTTCGTTCCGAGAAAAAGATGTTTCAATGGATTGTGAGTTTAAAGAGGAGATGTGGAGAATGCTTGGGGAGAAAGTTACACCTCCTAGGCTCTTCGTAAAGTGTAAGTACATTGGTGGAGCAGACGAAGTGGTGGCGCTGAACGAAAACGTGAAGCTCTTCTAGAAGGGATCTCAGCAGCTAAGTCGCGGTACGAGAACGAAAGGTTTATAATATGTTGGAAGTGCAATGGGAGGTCGAGAGTGGTTGCAGAGGATTGGATGCTGAAGAGATGCATCGAGTGTATAATGAGAATGGTCTTATTAGATGCGCTCTTTGTACTTAAACGTAGTAAAGTGCTTAATAAACTAATTTTTATAAAAACAATATTTTTATGTCAACAACATGATATGTATGATGCATATACTTGAACTCGGATAGATATTGATGCATCAACTATACTCAATCGAAGGAAAATTTTCGAAAAAGACAAGTTGAAAAACATTTTCTAAAATGCTAAACCGACTTTAACCAAAACCAAAGTGAAGAACAAAACATTTTCCGCATGTGTGGTACACGTAGGTCCTAGACACGTGTCATATCTTCGTTGGGCAGGTCTTTACTTTCACTCGCGCAGTATTTTCCTACCTTGTCCTCGCTCGTTCTCTCTCTTCCGACGGAAATCCAGAAACAGTCTCTCTCTCTCTCTCTCTCCGACTCCGTTTACTAGAAGATTTCTTCTCGCACCGTAATCTCAAGGTTCGTGTTCTTCTTTTTCTGTGTTTTTTGTTTGGATTTAGAGGTTTTTCTCATGTGCGTATAGAAATATTCAATCCAAATCAACAACAGTTCAGTTTTGTTCCATCTGGTTAACTTATTTGGGGATTTCCCTCTCTCTGATAAAGGTCGTACCTTTGTTTTCTGTTCACAGAATCCAAACGTTGACCAGAGTAAAATTTGTTGTTCTAGCTCTAAATGCGTCTACATTTCTTGAATTGGTCCAATTGTTGCTACACACTCAAATAGATAATTCAATGCCTTTCAGTTCATTGACCTAGTTCTTACAAATCTCTTTATTCACTTGTTACTTTTGAATGCTTGTAGAATTCTTTCAATTTCGTCTTTTCGCTATTCATTTAGAATCTTCATGCACATTCACAACAAATAGATTAATGGTTATTAGAATTGTACTAATGGATCTATGATGCTGTGTCTAACTAATTTGATCATGTTTTCAGCAATTTCAGACCACATGGCCTCCTTCGATGGGCCAGGGTTTATGATGGTTGATAATTCTTGGATCCAGACCAAAGCCATTGATGTTGGATCATCAACCGATATCTCTCCTTATCTTTCCAAGATCCTAGAAGATTCCGTCTGGAATGGAAACCGGTCCATTATCTTCGAGGTGTATTGGGATGTCGAATCTGTTAACACCAAGTCCGAATGGCGTCTATGCTCAGTGAAGTTTAGCACCAAAAACTTCTGCCTCTTCCTCCGCCTCCCTAACACGTTCAGCGATAATCTCAAGGATCTTTACCGCTTCTTTGCTTCCAAATTTGTCACATTTGTCGGAGTCCAAATCCAAGAAGACCTCGCCTTGCTTAAACAAAACCACGGTATTGTGATCCGAAGCTCTTTGGAGATTGGGAAATTAGCTGCGATAGCCCGAGGAACTCCAATTGTTGAATTCCTTGGAACCAGAGAGTTAGCTCATAAGATTCTTTGGTATGACATGAGCCGGCTTGATTCGATCCAGTCTAAGTGGGATGAAGCAGGGGCTAATGATCGTCTTGAAGCTGCAGCCATTGAAGGTTGGCTTATTTTCAATGTCTACGATCAATTGCAGCAGTGATTTTTCGGGGCAATGTTCTTCATCTAACTTATGTGAGATTGCGCTTGATTGATTCCAGTTGTGCATTTTGATCTGTTTGTTGTTGCTATGAGTGAACAATAATGTCTGAATAAAAACCATGCCCGGCTTGAAATTTTTTTTGTCTGAAAATTTTCAGATTATGCCAAATTTAAAGCTATAAAGGAACCAAAATGAAACACAGAGAAATAAAACGAGGAGCAAAAATGTCACTTCCTTAGATACAAACTGGTTTACCTCTAAATCACATTCACAAGTTAGTTAAGCTAAGAGAGAGTTAAAAAACTTACAAGAAACTCAACAAAACGTTAACAACTCTGCCTAGGCTTTTAGACCTCAATTTTCTACATTTGTAGTGTAATGAAACTCGATCTGTAAACGGTGATGAACAGGCGCGGTCGAGGCTAATCCTTTCTTGATATCCTCTTGCAACTCCCTAATTGGTATCGCCGCCAAGAAATTCTTAATATACTCTTTACATGACTCCTTCCCTCTGCACACAATCTCTGATTCAGGTTCTGTTTCGGATCCCGCTTCCTCTGTATGAAGAGTCTTGTGGATGACGGTTTTATGGTCGAATTTCAAAACGTAAGCTTGATCACAACCCTCGTACAGCCTTTCTCCAAGTGTGTCAATGATATAGTAAGCTTCCTTTTCAACCTTGAGGACAAAAAAGTGATCATTCCAACTCACAATGTAAACGTGCGGTGGCGAGTCATCATCATTCGTACAGCTATTCTCCGAGCTTTCCTCAAGACTAATAATCTCAGCCCAAATACTATCGAAAGACATTGCGCCTTGCAGAAACTCGAATCTTCCCTCATTGATCATCCCGTCAGGGTGGAAAAACCCAACAAAGGATTTTTCAGGGATAACGGTTAGAGGGCGGATCTTTGCTTGTAGCACGGTATCGAGATCAAAATGCTTGTCTGGGAATTTCTGCATATACGTTTCGTTTTCACAGAGGTTTCTCCACTCTAAAGAACCTTCTCTGATCAAACTATCGAACTGAGACTTAATCGGCATGATATCACCATTCTTCTGAAACCAATCCGCAATAACCGCTACAAGCGCAGTGCAGGCACTCTCACCAGCTGCTCGCTCGCTTCTCTGGTCGATCGAAGCAAGAAAGACATTCGTCTGAAGCTTCATGTGTCCATCTCGGCTAGTCACTTCTTTTTCTTCCCAACTTCCAATCGCAAAATTATCTTCTCCAAACTCCGAGAAAGAAGATCGCGGATTAGCAGATGAATCTTCATCAATCTTGCTCTGCAAATACAACATATACAAAGATTGAGAACTTGAAACACATATATGAACAATATTTGGAAATATAGGACTGAACCAAAACTGTATCTAACTAAACTGAATGATATTTGGTCTTCCTTAGGTCTCTATATTTTATAAACCGAAAAACTGAAAAAACTACCACTAATAAGAATCTTACTTACCCCATAAAGAGGATGAGCTTCATCTGAACTAAGTTGCCTCCGATCATAATCAATGTCATCTCCACCTTCGTCTCCATTATCCTTCTTTAACAAGGGCTCTCCTTTGGATTTCGGCGACCTAAAGCTCAATTTCCGCTTTCTCCATGGCAATATGCTACGTCGTGGAAGCAGCGATGTCTCATATACCAAAGCCGCAGCGGAATCTTCAGCGTCCGAGCAACCTGCTCCTACGTCAGATTTCCTGTGGCTATAATAAACCCAATCTTCGTCTTCATCGCTAACTTTTGCGCCACAGTTCAACGAAGTTCCCACACCATTTGCATAAGACAAAGGTCCATAAGAGAAAGATTTTCTCACACTCATCAAATCTTCTTTGCCTTCATCAAAATCTGTCTCGAAATCATCAAGTGATTCTGATGATTCAAAGCTTGAGAATCTGCCTTCTTCTTCCCGGCAAGCCTTCTTGGCTTTCCTTGTAGAAACAAACTCTGTAAAAATCTTGACTTTCCTGAGACCAGCTTTGATTGCAGACACATCCTCCTTCTCAACTGCTTGAGTTTCAGTAGGCTGCTGTGGCGGTGGAGATGGGACAGGCACAGGCACAATCGCGGTTTGTGCCGCTGAGTCTGATGTTTCTGGAGTGGTTCTAAGCTCAAGCAGGCTCAATGATACCTAAAGGAACAAGAGAATCTCAAAGGTCAAAAAAGAACAATATCGAGCCAACAACAATTGTAGAGAAGTAATGAAAGAGAGAAGTAGTAACCGTACAAAGAGCAATGGATGTGGCTCGGAGGCAACACAAGCAGAGAGCGTGAGAGGAATGTTTATATCAAATTCTTTTTTATCGGTCACACGCGCATACTCAGCTAGATTCAAAAATGCAGTTCCAACAAGAGGAGCTTTATTCTTCTGCCCTTGCTTCATTCCCTGGAATCAAAATCATATATATCAATCTTGTTTTTCTTTGAGGTAAATTGACACACCAACATACAGAACCAATAATCTATAACAACTAAACATCGTTTGAAATGTAACACCAGAAAATCTCAACCTCTACAGTAACAGGAATCTTATCTCAAGCTCTAGTTTCAAGTCTCAGAATCAGATGAATCAAACACGTTGAGGCATTAATGGGTACCAAAATCTTCCAGCCAATAAATCAAAAAGTCACACGATTTGATCATCCAGCTATGGTTTCATCTACAACCTAATTAACCATTCCCAAAGTTCAACATTTGAATCTAGAACTTAGATTCGAAATCTTTAGATTTTAATCAATCAACTGAATTGGTTTGAATACTTACATTGGTGAAGACGGAGAAAGTAATCTCCCAAGGATAAAACAAACTGTCCTTGTAAGAAGTGAGAGAGCATAAGCTCTGAAACTCTTCGTCCTCCCATGAAACGACGTCGGTTTCTCCCACAGCCTCCTTGGTAAAGTTCCTCTTCACCGTCCTTCTTAAAGATCCCAATGTCGCCTTAGGACCTTTCCAGCGAATCTCCACCGTTAATCTCTCCTTCTCCGGTACACCTTCCCGCACCAGATCCCAACCCTCAAGCCTCTTCACCGCAAGCTTGACCTCGTATTTCCTCGTTACCAACGGTGGCCATGGTCGCCACTTCATCATCTTCACCACCATTTACGCAAAAAATTGAAATTTGGAGAAAAAAAAAAAGAGAATCCCAGAAGAACAAAGAGACGTAACAAAACTCTTTTGAAGTAGTTGAGAAATTTAGGGAAACCTAGAGAATCTGGAAAATTTAAAAAAGGTTTCTTTGCATTCAATCTAGTTTACCCAAGAATAAAGATCAATGCCCAAATATAGAAACTAGATTTTAGACTCAGAAATCTATTAGAAGAGGTTTATTGGGAAATAGAGCTAAAAGAGAGAGATCAAAAAGTAAGAAATTGGAAGCAAAAATAACAACAAGTTGAAATTAGCTTCAGCTAAAGATTTGCAAAAGTTATGCCGTGAGGAGAGAAGGAAAACAGTAGAAAGAGAGAAAGTGGCGCACAACACAAGCACAAGCGTGTAGCCAGAGAGAGACAACGAAGAAAGTGAAAAAGAAAGATCCCAACTTCACAGATCTGTCCCTCTCTCTAACGATACACCAGTCGCTGCCGGATAAAACAAACCAAACCGGTGTTAAATCAATGCGTCTATTTATTAACCGTGGTTCAGTCCTGTATAAAACGATATCGTTTTTTGCCCGGTTTAGATTGAATTCTTTGATTTTATCACATCCCACCCAACGTCACGGGTGGGGGAAGCGACTGCTTAACGGCGTCAATAAAATTCCATTTTTGTCTTTTTTTTTCATTTTCTTTCGTTAATCAATTGACAAAATGAATTAGTTCAACACTTCAGTTTTGGTTCCATGTGTTGAGAATTTGTAGACCATGTGTTTTTGTCCCATGATTCTTTTAATTAAAAATTACTAATCTTGCTTGCACTTGTGACTTCTCTATTATTAGTCCTCCCAAGATAGTAAACTATAACAAGGTAGTTCATTCATTATTAATGGTTTGAAATCTTGGTGTCAGAAATAGAACTTATTTTGGAGCGAAAAAAAAATTGAAAGGAATTAGGTAACTTACTATGGGTAACTATGGGTTTTGCAAAACTCTTAGGACAAACAGAAAAAAAAAAAGTTACCTAATAACAACCCATATTTTCAGGTTTATTATATCTGTTTGTCCTAAGAGTTTTCTCTATGTAAGTTTGATTTGGCATGATTATTTATGCGACAACGTTTGACAACCTGGTTCATGCCACTAAATGTGGTGGTCACTGGTCATAGTTATGCTTCACACTAAAGGAACAGACGGTATCCTTGCATTATCAATGGTCATCCGTTTTTATCGCATAAGAATTTGGCCCAACAAATAGTGTTAGAAACTTTTTGGGTGGGTTACTTTTGCAATTAGTGTATAAATTTTATAACAGCTGTTGGGCCAAATGAGCAAGTCAATACTCACCCATCATCAATATTCCAGTAAAATATACCTTTAAAATTCAATAAATTGTAATGTAAAGTTTAAGAATGATTTAATTTAAAAATTACTGTATAAAATTTAATCATGAAAGCAAAATCCAAAGTGGATCCCCCTAGAAATAAAGTGAAACTTCTTTTTCTTCTATATTAGTACTAAGTAGTAATCAAATTGTTTTCTACTAGATACAATATCAAATAGACAAAATGATAAAGAGTTTGAATTATATATAGTATAAAAATTAAGTAATTCATGAGTAAAACTTTTATAAAAGTAGTTCTTTACTATAATATTTAACTTTTACTCTTTAGTGAATAGTGATGAATGCACTAGATAAAATATACTAACTTTTATGAAATGAATGCACAAGAAATTAATTTATTCTAAAAACATACATATGTCAAATTGTTAATACTGTATGTGAAATGAATAAATATATTTGAAACAAGAGAAAAGAGAAGATAATATATATCAATTGGTGTTTGGGCCTATAAATATCTGAGATTGGGCCATTATAGGATCTGCTTCATTTTTCCTTCATATTTAAAACTGATTTCCTCCGATTTCTCTCCATCTCTCATTCTAATCCAAAATCTATTGTGGCGAACTGAGAGATGCATAGCTCAATGGAGCATAGAGGTATATCCAAATTTCCTTTTGAAATCACATGCCGGTGGCAAAAATCTCTAGTTATGGCGTTTTTTTGTTTGGTTTGGACTGGATTGGGTGACGAAGATCGCGAGATGTATGTGTAGGGTCTAATGTTTCTTCTTGTCTTCGATTAATTTCGAATTAGTTTCTCTTGAGATGACTTTACTGTTAAGAAAGCTTCAGTAATTAATTTGGTGGTTCACTCATTAGTTAATGTCTGTTGAATTTTTGGTAGTTTCTCTGTAAATTGATGACATCAAAAGTTTAAAAGTGGTTGTTTAATTGCTATGTTATCTCTGATCTTGTGTCTAATATGGAATATCAAGGCCTTTTGAGTTTATCACAGCAAATGCTCACATGCTTAGAAAGATTAGTGTGTAAGAAAGTGATGAAATGAAATGACAGAGAATGATGTACACAGCACTTTCAAGTTTTGGTATGGTATCATTTTTCCGATTTAAATTGTGTTTATGTCAACAAGTAATAAAAGATAGTCACAAGACTCTTGCTTTATAAAACTGTGGATGAAAACATGTATATTCATTTTTTGTTTCAAAGACTTATATATGGAGTTTTACTTGGAACAGAATCATCAGAGTCAGTGCTTGGGGACAAACTGATACTGAAAGGGTTGAAATTCTACGGTTTCCATGGGGCGATTTCTGAGGAGAGGACATTGGGGCAGATGTTTCTTGTTGACATTGATGCGTGGATGAGTCTCAAAAAGGCCGGTGAATCAGACAATTTAGCAGATACAATCAGCTATGTCGACATATTCAGGTTAGCTCTTACGGACTCTAATTCTGAGTATCTGTTTTGTGTCTTTAAATTGTAGTATATTTATGCTTTATTGGTGAAAGAATGGTATTATCTGCAGCCTAGCTAAGGAAATTGTTGAAGGGTCACCAAGAAACCTTTTGGAAGCAGTCGCGGAGCTCATTGCATCTAAAACTCTTGAAAAGTTCCCTCAGGTAAGCGCTGTTCGAGTGAAAGTCGCGAAGCCAAATGTTGCACTTATTCAGAGCACTGTTGATTACTTAGGGGTCGAGATTTTCAGACAGCGAAGCACCAATTCAATAAACTGAACAACCTTGTGTGGATAATCCTTTGTCGAGACAACAAGTTTATATCCATCAATTTACATATTCATATCCAAAAGCTTTGAAACATGTCATGAGCTAATTTAGATGTTTACAATTTCCTTTATTGTCTCTCAGAATCATCATTGTTTTTGACTAATAAGTATAGGATTTGTCTTTTGCACATTTTCTTAAAAATATGATACACTATTATAATGATATACATTGATATTATATGGTTTTTTTTTTTTTCACGAGATATACATTGATATTATATGGCACTGGTAGGAAGCATAGATTTGGAAAATAAAAATCACTTCAATATTGTATAACAACTAACAAATATAATTTCGAGTATTATTAAGTATTTGCAACGCACAAAAAAAAATAGTTGAACAAAATATATAGTACTTATTAGTCTTCTGAATCTTCTCGGTTAATGTCATCGAGAATCACAATGAGAGAGACTATAAAAGCAAAGTCAACATTGGGATAGACCGTAACCGAGAAATTACTCTTCCCTATTAATATGCTTTGTGCGGTATGTTTCTTGTGCATCTGAAAACCCATAAAACGACAATGAATCAATTAACACGATCATACTATCTAAGTCCGGTTTACAATTTACAGACAATTGGACCAGTTTAAATTACCTGAGCAACGATGGCATCAGATTTGCCGGCGTAGACGACACATGACCGGTCGATCCAACTTCCTTTGACATGGAAGTCGCATATCTTCATTTCTTTATTTTGAGCCAAAAAAATGTCTAGTTTCGGCTTCATTATTTGAATCATCGACGATCGTTTCAATGTGTATACTAGATCACTTTGGTCTGTACTTTTTCCTCTAAATACTTGCCACCTATCATGCAAGCTCACCTTCTACAGTTTTTATGTCAAAAATAAAAAGTCTAAGTTGTGTATTTAAACGACNTTTTAAAAAAAAAAAAAAAAAAAAAAAAAAAAAAGGATTTTGGACAAATATTATCGGTTGATTTATGACGATTTTTAGCGGATGAGTGATGATGATTTTGATATATTTTAAAGCAGCCAAAAAAAATTGTACCTCTATGCAAGTTATAAAAGCAGGTTTGTGTATATATACCGTATATGTATACTTACGTTTTCTCTCAAAGTCAAGATCGGAGTATCTGATGCGTCCAATAAAATCCTTTTGTCGCTGATGCTAAACAAAGGTTCTTTGACCTTGAAAAGGAGATTGCCGTTAGCATCCGTGACGGCGAAGTTACCATCTGTTAGAGTCATCACCTTGCGTACGATTCCCAATTCTATGGGGTAGGGTGCACAGAAATTAGGACTCACGATCGCCATTTAAAAAAAAAAATCTCTCTCTTTTCTTTTTCTTTTTGATTAATTCTTGTATACAGAAACAAAATATTGAGATTATGTTCGTTTCTTCATCATTTTAGTTTACTTATAGATAGGATTAGGGATTCCGCGTAAAGTGTGAAACAAATCTTTGTGTTTTCAGATTTGGTTATTGTCTATATTTGTTTTGCTTAATTTAGCATTTATCTTATTTTAAATCTGTTTGCCAGATTGCAAACACGTTTTCCAGATTGCAAACACGTTTTCCACCCAAAAAAAAGATTGCAAACACGTTATTACATATTTTACATTTGAGTTATTTTTTGGACCATCTTTAAAAAGTAACAAATGTAAATTATAACTTAAGGAACTGTATCTTTTTTTCTATGGAAAATAAACTAAAACAAGAATAAAAAAATACAATGATAAAAATGGATTATGAAAATGTAATGTTTTTTCCTATATAAATTTCTATTTTTATATTTTATATCATATTCAATCTAAAAATCTATGCATACTTAATTTAAAGATTTTATCTTAATAGTATATTTTTTCTCTTTTTTTTTTTTTTGCTATGAAATATTTTTTCTTTGTCTTTGGTAACTTGGAGTTATTCATATCAGCACCAGATTCCAGTGTAAGAGTATATAACTACAAGTCTACAACCTGACTCAACCACAACCAACTTAAGTTGTGTGATTAATCCTAAGAATGGGCCAACTCGACAGAAAAAGTTGACCCATATTATGATGATCTTGGCGATCTGTTTTTTTCACAACTACATTTATAAGCTTGATTGATGTTTTCATCATATTGTCATCTCTTTATGTCCACTAAATTTTGAATTAGATTTCAAACATCGTACTTGATAGACATGATTCAACTTGTTTTACAAAAACCAGATATCATAGCTATCCGTCAACAATGACAAATCTCAATGCTAAAGCTTTCAAATTCAAAGCTCTATTCCATGGAGTAGTAACTAATCTCACCAACCCGGATCCGGATTATTTGAATCGAGATACAGAGACCTGGCTCCCATGTATTTAATAACGGCCTAATATTTGATCCGGCCCACTATATAATAAAAGCCCAAATAAGTAGACACACACGTCTCAAAATCACAACTACTGTAGTAAAGAAGAAAATAGTGAGACAAGGTCAAAGCTTCTTTATTGTCTCGGGACAAACAACAAGGAAAGGAATTAAAGAAAAATATAAAAAATCCTTAGTAGAAGTCGTGGGGTTCAATGGTCATGGCACTTGATTGACACGCCTAATAACCGAAGCTTTTTTTCTTTTGTCTCTTCTGTCCGAGAGAAAAAGAGTATTTGGAATCAATCGAAAACGCACGACAGATTGAGAAATCATGAGCAACGAGTAGTAAGTCTATTCATTCTCTCCTCCTCGATAGAGCATTGTATCCGTTTTCGATTTTACCTTTGTCGGTACCACTCACACCGAATTCGTTTTTGTCTTTTTCTTTTGTAGCGATTATCTGTTCAAGCTTTTGTTGATCGGTGACTCCTCTGTTGGAAAATCATGCCTGCTTCTTCGATTCGCTGTGAGTTTGACTTGTTTTGATTCTTAATTTTGACTCCCTTGTCGTGAATTAGCTCCTCTTTAGGTTAACTGTTTTGTGATTTTTGGGATTTGATTTTTTCTAGGATGATGCTTACATTGACAGCTACATAAGTACCATTGGTGTTGACTTCGTGAGTTCCTTTTTTGACCTTATTTACATATATACCTATACGAGACCATTTAGTAGAGGATTCGTGTGGTTTTGATATGTGATCGAGGTTGATCATCCGAAGTTACTTATAATGTGGTTCAATTGGCAGAAAATTAGGACGATTGAGCAGGATGGGAAGACCATTAAGCTACAAATCGTGAGTTTTTTTTTTAAAGTCTTGTAATGAGTACAATTTATATGATATGTTTCGTGGATGATTGTGTTGCTCAATTTACTTTTGCTGCTCTCTTTAGTGGGATACTGCTGGGCAGGAGCGTTTCAGGACTATCACTAGCAGCTACTACAGAGGAGCTCATGGCATCATTGTGAGCAATCTTTTATATTCGCTTTCTTACTTGCTTTTTTTTGTTTACCTATACTAGTTTTACGTCCAAATTTCAATTTCTTATTTTAAGTGGTCTAGTCTGAGATCGACATTGTATGCTCTGAAACATGTTTGTTGGTGGAAAGAAGATCCTGAAAGACTAGTTTTAAGTTTTAATGTTCGAACGCATCCTTTAACTGATGAAACTTAATGATGATAATTGTAACAGATTGTGTATGATTGTACTGAGATGGAAAGCTTCAACAATGTGAAGCAGTGGTTGAGTGAGATCGATAGGTATGCCAATGAGAGTGTATGCAAGCTTTTAATCGGTAACAAGAATGATATGGTTGAAAGCAAAGTTGTTTCCACCGAAACTGGAAAGGTAAGCTTGCATCCTTTGCATGCTACTTTCCCTTTTCCTCATTTTAATCATATCATGGTTCCACAAATTGTTAACTGTGTGATGATATTACAATCATTGAGATTGTTGTTATACCAGAACTTCAGGCCATGAATGCATTTGATCGTTGACCAAACTACAAAAGTTAGATAATTGTGACTTGTTTTTTCTTACGTTTCATCTACTAAAAAAATCACTACAGGCCTTAGCAGATGAGCTTGGGATTCCCTTTCTTGAGACCAGTGCCAAGGATTCTATCAACGTCGAACAGGCATTCCTAACTATTGCTGGCGAGATCAAGAAGAAGTATGTTCACTGTCTTTAATCTTTCGCCGGAGTTTTTGCAATAATTTAGCTTATATTATTTTAGTGAAACTGTTCTAATCTATTTTACTTGATCACCATTGTACATCAAAGCATTCTCTGGGTTTTTTCTACTGCAAAGCATTCTCTGAATTGCGCTTTTCTAGCTAGACTTGATGACTAATGGACATCAAATCAACTAACTAACTGCTGTATCCTTGTAGCTGCCTCAAGCTTGTGTAGTTGGCTTCTATTAATAGATTTTTCATATGTTTGATTTCTTTTAGCGACAGTTAGCTGATTTGGTCTAGTTTGTGTAATATAAAGAATTGAGTCTGATCATATTGTCACTCATTTTCTTTGCAGAATGGGAAGCCAAACGAATGCAAACAAGACCTCTGGTCCTGGAACTGTCCAAATGAAAGGTCAGCCAATCCAACAGAACAATGGTGGCGGTTGCTGCGGTCAGTAGATTATAAAAACGTTTTATCAAAACTATCGGAGACTTTTTTTTCCCTTTTTTTTACTATGTGTTGTGAAAACCAATGGCTGTCTAAAACGACTGGGAACTGTAATATTCTATGTCACTGTGTCCCGAATAAGCTATGGTGTTAGTTGCAAGATCCTTGTCTTTAATATAGTACATCTTGACTTTGATTATATAATTGGAGTTCTGCAACCCATGATTTTGATTGTAAATAGATTTCTATGCATATATTTGTTTCTTTTATAGGCTGATCATGTTCATTAGTCATTACAATAGCATGTGAATTCAAATCTTGCAGCTAATGAATGAGAGATAAGACTCAATAATGTGAATGAAGAAGGAATCTGATTCATGCTTCAAAGATCGCAGTCAACTTCGTCCATTTTCTTACGTTAGTATGTGGATTATATTCTGAATCTAAGCTAGTGTAATTTTCCATTCTAAAAGGTTATTAGATTCGAGTGACGATGTCTAATGTTTCTGAGGCGTAATTCAATATAAAAAGGAAAAATTAACCTTAGTAAAAACGGATGACACAAGTTAACTCACCATAGAAATAACCAGTTTCCTGATTTTGATGAAATCGTTTCAAACTTACTGGTTTAGNTCACCCCCCCCCCCCCCCCCCCCACAATTTCAAAAGAAACATTCATTCATGCACATTCTTATTTAATTTACATTTAGAAAATCAAAGTAATCTTATTGGTTGTGTTTTTAAGCTTTATAAATTAAAGGAATTTTATCTTCTAAATGATATGATTAGACCGTGTACATCAATTGACAATTCGAGATCTGTAATCTATAGATAGTATCTCACTACAAAAAGACAAATAAAAAACGGCTTTCACATTGTGTTAAAAAAAAACACAGAAGATCTCATGACAGCGACACTTAACCGACCTGGTCCCTCTAAAGTAAAGTCTAACATAAACTCTCAAACTTTGTCAAATCCAATTCGTATTATTGGGGGAATGAAACATTTTTTTCCGGAAATGTATATTCCCGAGAAACTGAGAGAAAGTATCTAATCGGGGAATACATCTCCACGTTCTTTGCCCGTCTCGTGGGTTACGCATCAGCAGCTGGGTTTTGTCTCCCAATACTTCAGTTAAAAGCTTCCTTTCTTATAAATTGCCGTACGTTTGAAGCTCTTCTCTTCTCAAAGAATATCTCTTTGGTTCTTAAAAATCAATCTTCTGTGTTTTGTTTTGATTCATCTTTGGTCTTTGATTTTAAGATTAATTTTGTTTTCTAAAGGTGTTTACGGATTCAATTGAGTATGCAGAAGAAACGACAAGTTTCTGAGTACAGAGAGAGACTTAACGAGACCTTGTCGTCTCCTGAGCTCTGTAATGACCAAACTCTTAAAACACTAATCAGAAAACAGCTCAATGAAGGTTTTTCTTGTTTTTGTTGATTTGCTATATACTCTTAATTTTGCCTTTGCTATAACGTTTTTATTTTCATATATGTTTCTTCACAGAGTGTAATGTGGATATATTGGATCAAAGAGTAGCTGATTTATCCAGTACAATTGAGAAGCTTAGGAGTGTATCAACAAAGGATCAAGACTTGTCTAAATCAAGCAACGAGCCATCTTATGGTGATTGGAAAGTATGTTTCTTTTTGGCTCAATTGTAAAGCTGTTGTGATCAATTTCTTCAAACAGTATTGTCACAATGTTAGCAAAGTGTTTCCTTGTTTACAGTTGAAACATGATGATGAAGATTGTCGTGTTATGTACCGTGAAGGACTTAAAGGAAGTCCATTTCATACATTGCTCGTTGAAGGTTGCATTGATGGGACTATTGAAGACTGTAAGCTTTCTTAACAGTTTTGGATCGCAAGAAATGGTTTTCAATATTTGATTCTAACTGCGTTTATGCAGGTCTATGTGTATGCTGGGAATCATCATTCTATGAGAAATGGTGAGAATTTTCTTGTCTATGAAATTTCTCTTGTTTGCAAAATTTTGATCGCTTTTTGTTTTATGTTTTCTATGTCTCAGGTGGCCAAAGTTGGCATTCCCATCATTCAGGGTCTTAGATACTAAATGCTTGCAAAAGTCTAGGATCGATGAACAGATATGTTTACTGAGGTCTGTTTCACAATTTTCCAACGTTTGTTCCTTATTGTTATATATATGTGAAGCTAATCTAAATCTGAGAACTTTTATGATACTTTTTGGGAAGAAAGGGTGAAAGTACCATGGCCAATGACAGACAGAGAAGCTATTTTGCAGTTTTTCTTATTCGAACACTTCAAAGACGGTTTAGTCATCATCCTACTAAACTCGGTAAAACCAAGTTAGATTTGTTTTTCTTTTTGCATCCTATTTCAGTTTTTAATGATTTGACATCATCCTAAACTATTATCTGTTAGTATTATCTTTAGATCGAAGTAGAGAGCGACGGTATAGCTGAAGTAGTTAATGCTGTGAGGATTGACTTCGTAGGCGGAGTTGCGATACAAAAGGTGACTCCAGAGAGGAGTTACATGAGGTGAGTGTGAATGAGTGACAACATATTTGTATAACCAAGAATTTGGAATGTTATTGGTTCTTTGAATTGTGAAACTTTTGCAGATTCATAGCGGAAGTGGATATAAAGTTGGACTTGGTCCCTCCATCTCTTATTAATTTTATGTCTAGGCAGCTTCTTGGCAACGGTTTCAAACTTTTCAAGAAGGTCATTTTCAGAATATTTAGTCTTAATAAAAACCTGGTTAATCGGTTGCTAGCTTGTGTGATGTTTGTGGTGTTTACTTGAATGTTTACAGACTATTGGTTCGGTGGCTGAATCCGATGATTACAACAGAGTTTTAGCTGGTCCATTGTATACTCAGATACATGAAGCTGTGTATTCTACTGATAAAGCTAATGAGATAGTCCAAGCAAAAGAGCCCAAGTTGGAAGCTGATGATCTATATATGGCAAAAGAGAATGAGACTCGACATTGTGAGAATGAATCTGTACCTTGCAAAAGAGACGTTCTTGAGATCGAGGAAGAAGTATGTGTTGATGAAAAAGAAGAAGAAAAAAATTTCCCTTCGTCTTCTTCTTCTTCGGAGGATGAAAAAGTCAATGGGAAGAATCTAAACAAGAATGGAAAAACACGTTTCTGCATAAGTCCAGAGGTGAAGCAAGCTTTGGGAACATTAGAGAGAGTGATATCAATGGTTAGAAAATCCAAAACATCAACCTCTTCGGGGGAAGAAGAAGAAGCATCATCATCATCAATCCAACATTTAGGGACCACTCAGATTGTTTCTAGTAGCAGAGTTTGTATTCAAGATCCTAAAACTGAACACCTTGATGAAGCATCCTTAACACATTATCACAACAACAACAACAGCAGCAACAGGTAAACTAAAGAATCTAAAAAATTGTTTGCTTGCAAGTAAAAAATTTAACCTTTTGAGTTGGTTTATAGGCGAAGTGGATCGAGTTCTTTTGCTAAAGAAGGCAACAAAATAGCTCCTGCATCACCTGAGATCGATCTTACAACAAACTCTGAGGTCCCAAGGATAACAGTCTCACAAGCCACAAGCCTTTTCAGCCAAACAACAGAGAATAGTGAAGACAAACCGAGTGGTTTAAATGGAAGTAAGAGCTCGATACAGCGGAGAAAACGTAACCAGGGCTGCTTTGGTTTCAGGTTCTGGACGAAAAGAACTTGAGATTGACGTTGGTAAATCCAAGGATTTTTGTTTCTTTGAAGTTACAGATATACACAAGGAAGCATCAATTGTTTGTTACTTCACTGTGGTTAGTGTTAAGGATTTTCAACGGTCTTATCTTATTTTGAGAGCAAGTGTTTGATGTAAACATTAATAGAAAAGTTGTGTATGAATATATAAGGATGAGGTTGAGAAATTTGGTTGGAAAAGTTTGTTAATAATTCCAAAATACAGTTACTCAAAATCAAAACATCGAATTAGAATTTTAAATATTAAAACCGTTACTTTAAAGACGAACCGGTTCGGTTAATGCATAAACCGGAGAAACCCTAATTGGCTTAATGGGCTGGACCCGCGTAATGGAATAATAAACCCTAAACAAGTCTCATCTGTTGTTTCATCTTTTTCATTTTTATTCGCCGTCTTCCTCATAGACTTCACTTACGAATTCACAAATCGTGTAAGCGTTTTTTATCATCTGGATTTTGGAATCTCCATTACGATGGAAGGTTCGGCTGATCAAACCACGAAAGCGTTATCTGAACTAGCCATGGATTCTTCTACCACCTCGAATGCTGCTGAGCCTGTTGCTGCTGATGGAGCTGGACCTCAGAGTAAAAAGTAACGTTTTCTTCTCCAGATCTTTTTTACTCTCCGATTCTTGTGAGAATCTTCGTACGGGATTTTGACTGTGGCGGATGCGTTTTCTTGAAATTCTTTTTGTAGTGCTCTGAAGAGGGAACTGAAATTGAAGCAGAAAGAGGAAGAGAGGAAACGCAAGGAAGAAGAAAAGGCTAAACAAGTGAGCTCTCTTCTTCGCTTCCAAGGCAATCTATTAATGATCATCGATTATTGAATGAGATTTGGATTTTATTGATGCAGGCTCCCAAGGCAAGCTCCCAGAGCCAAAAGTCTGTGGCAGCAGATGATGAGGAAATGGATGCAACGGTATTAATCCGTCTTATAATTTCCTTATTATATCTTATGCAATGCAGCTTTACATGTAATGTATGAATCAAGTGCTCTCTTTTTTAATTTGCTTCTGGTTTTTTTTTTGTAGCAATACTTTGAGAACAGGTTGAAACATCTTGCGGCTGAGAAGGCTAAAGGGGAGAATCCATACCCTCATAAGTTTGCTGTTTCAATGTCCATTCCTGAATACATTGAGAAGTATGGTACTTTAAACAATGGGGATCATGTTGAAGACGCTGAAGTTTCTCTAGCTGGTATGTTAAACCACTAAATGCTTAGTTGCATAAGTTTTCTTAGCTGCTTTGCACTCCACTGAAAAGGAGGTTCTTTCATTGTTTTACTTTGCTAGGGCGGATAATGAGCAAACGATCTTCTTCTGCCAAGCTCTTCTTCTATGATCTACATGGTGATGATTTCAAGGTCCAAGTTATGGCTGATGCAAGGTGAATGCTTTGTTTACTGGATTCTCTTCTTTTTAAAAAAATAAAAAAAAACACTTAATGCTGATTTACTTAGATTTATTGCATTCATCGTTCCAGTAAGTCAGGATTGGATGAAGCTGAGTTCTTAAAGCTCCATTCGAATGCTAAGCGTGGTGATATTGTTGGAGTCACTGGATTTCCAGGTTTGTGCAACCTCTATATATTTCTGCTCTATTTTTATTCTTAAAGCCTATCCCAACATCCTTTTTCACTGTTTGCATTACTCTATTTTCAGGAAAAACTAAGAGGGGAGAATTGAGTATCTTCCCTCGATCGTTTATTCTTCTGTCCCATTGCCTCCACATGATGCCGAGGAAGGCTGATAATGTTAATGCAAAGGTAAAGTAAATTCTCTGTGGCTGTTGTAATACCTTAAGAATCACCTTATTTGTTTTACACTAACCTCTTTCACTTTTTCGCTCTAATGTAGAAACCTGAAATCTGGGTTCCAGGTGAAACAAGAAATCCTGAAGCATATGTCCTGAAAGATCAGGTATGATCAATTTTACAAAGGGCTATAAAGATTGTTATAGCCTCTTTCATTGTTGAATGTCATTCTTTTTTGGTGGATCACTCTCTGTCGCCTGTCGATGTCTTAGATTCAAGTTACTCTATTAATTTGTTTATATCCGAGCAAGCATGTGATGTCTTTGTTTGTTTTCAGGAGTTAAGATATCGCCAACGTTATCTTGATCTGATGTTGAATGTGGAGGTTCGACAGATATTCAAGACCAGAGCTAATATCACCTCCTACATCCGCAGATTCCTCGACAATAAAAAGTTCTTGGAGGTTCTAAATTTCTCACAAGAAAAATCTTTACCTTCTTTTGATTTTGTCTCTGGTTTGAGTGTTCTTTCCTGTATTTGATATACTTACATTTTATATATAGGTCGAGACACCTATGATGAACATGATTGCTGGTGGAGCAGCTGCTCGACCATTTGTGACACATCACAATGATCTAGATATGAGGCTGTACATGCGTATTGCACCTGAACTCTTTCTTAAGCAACTTATTGTGGGCGGCTTGGAACGTGTTTATGAGATAGGAAAGCAATTCAGAAACGAGGGTATTGACCTGACCCACAATCCGGAGTTCACCACTTGCGAGTTCTATATGGCTTTCGCAGACTACAATGACCTGATGAAAATGACTGAGGATATGTTGAGTGGCATGGTTAAGGAATTAACAGGTGGTTATAAAATCAAGTATCATGCTAATGGGTATGATAAGGAGCCAATCGAAATTGACTTCACTCCTCCATTCAGGTTTGAGGCTATATCTTCATTGATTAAACCACAACTTTCAGGATAAAGCTTTCCATAGGAGCTTTTCTTTGGTAATAATCTGTTGAATTCTTGTTTTTGTAGGAGGATTGAAATGATAGGAGAGTTAGAGAAGGTGGCTAACCTCAATATACCAAAAGACTTGGCTAGCGAAGAAGCTAACAAGTATCTGATTGATGCATGTGCGAGGTTTGAGGTCAAATGCCCTCCTCCTCAGACAACAGCTCGTCTGTTAGATAAAGTAAAATCTTCTGACTCCCTCCTGCCGTTCTAGCATATGTAATAAGAAAACTGAAAATCTAAAGTATTGTCCCTTTTTTTTTGGCAGCTCGTTGGAGAATTTCTGGAAGTGACATGTGTAAACCCAACTTTCATCATCAACCATCCCGAGATCATGAGTCCATTGGCAAAATGGCACAGATCGAACAATGTTTTGACAGAGAGATTCGAGCTGTTCATCAACAAACATGAAGTAAGCAGAAAAAACAAGCTGATGATGAACTTGATTCATTGGTCCCTTTCTTGAGTGTTGTTTGACTAACATGTTATAACTGGACTGTAGCTCTGCAACGCCTACACCGAGCTGAACGATCCTGTGGTACAGCGCCAGCGTTTTGCTGATCAGCTCAAGGATCGACAATCTGGAGACGATGAAGCGATGGCTTTAGATGAGACATTTATTAATGCTTTAGAATATGGATTGGCTCCCACAGGTGGTTGGGGACTGGGAATAGACAGACTTACCATGCTTTTCACCGACTCACAGAACATCAAGGTCACTCTCTTACCTCCAAGTTTACCTCTGTGAATGATGTATTCTTTGTGACTGAAGTCATGATTTGGAATAATGTTACAGGAGGTTATTCTCTTCCCGGCGATGAGGCCACCGCAGGATGAGTCAGCAACCGCTAAAGGTACGAACTAACTGGTAATTTAGTAATAATAGACGAGTAACTTTTCCCTCAGGATTGCAACTTAACCCCCGATTTTTTATATGTTACAGCTCCTTCGCAAACAGAGAAGAACTAAGGAGAGTCTGCACAAGATTTCAGACTAAGCTTTTAAAGTTTGGTAGTCAATTTAACTATGATGCTCTCTGTTCTCAAGTTACTTGTAATTGCAGACTATATTTTTTAAAAAAAATTACCAATTAGTTATCAAAAACCTTTGTAAGACTTTTTGCATCGTCGATTACTTTTTAGTCGTGATTTCACTTTAGTATCGAAGAGTCTATTTTATAGAAAAATCAGTATTATATGAATGGAGACAAGTAGCAGGTTGTTTTTTCAAGTATTATTGGGCCTTATCTTTGCCACCGTTCAACACTATTGTCAAGTGCGGTGCGTTTTTAGTTAAAAAGGAGAGATAATAAAACTAAATTGTATGAGCCTCCGGAACAAGTAATATAAGGAATTTTTTTGTCCGCCCCGTTGTATTATCATATTTAGACCTAAGACTGATCTATTATTGTCTTAGTGGTTGAATGGTATGTTGATATATTTGTTTAGAGTTGTTATACAGCTATTTACTAAGATTGAAGGGGAAAAAAAGAAGTCATGGATTGAATATGATCAATGATGATCACATAGAAAAAGTCAGACAGCTTTAAGCTTTGTGTTGTAATTGGGTCTCCATATAATATCTCACAAGACAGCCATAAGCCAACCCATCTCCTCTCTCCAACACATGTTTCATTATCGCTCTTACCAAATACCTTTCATTTTTTGTATTTGCTAAATAAAATAAAAAGTCCTACCTTTCACTATTTATATAATGATATTATTACACTCAATTAAATGTAAATTATTTGCCATAGAATATTAAGAAAATTACTACACCAAATTTTGTTTGTGTAATTCAGACTTCGGAATTACAAATTTTTATAACTACAAATACAAATAAGAATTCTTACTTAGAAGTTTGTTTATACATACCGATAACTATATCTAACGATTTAATTCTGATGATGATGATGATAACCATAATGATGGTAACCATGATGAGATCCTTACGAGTTAAGTGGAATTATGTCACAGCAAGTGGAATTTTACTTACCAAACCATCCCACAAATTAAAGGCCAAATAGAAGAAAGAAGAGATCCTTACAAGTGAAGAAAGTGGTGGTGGTGGGTTCTCAATTCTTTTTCTTTTGTTTCCCACTTTATGATTCATTTTGCATACACCAATTCAATTAAAAAATGAGTTTATATATCTAATTACAGTATTTATAACCCAAAAATCAAAACCCCACCCAAAAAAAATATTTTTTATATATAAAAAAAAACCCAACAAACCATCTTTCATATTCCATTGAAGAATATGCTTTGAACCTTGATGTTGTTATTCCTCTCTTGTTTTGTTTTTTTGCTCTTCCTCCAAATCTTTCATTTTTCTTCAAAGAACCTGCAAAAACACGAAAACTATGAATACACTATTGTTAACTATCATTCAAAGCAATTATCGAATTCGTGAAAGTATTACCGCAAATACTAACCTTTTGTATGTGTTTACAGATACACTTCGAGATATTTTTCTTCAATAATCTCTTCGGGTTTGTGAATTCCTCAGCATCTGCTTAGATATGAGTCCTTGCCAATAGCTCCAAGCATTCTACATGCTACTTCCAGCAACTTCCCTGTTCAATTTTCCATCAAAAGTTAAAAAAATAAAATAAAATTATTAGTTCATGATCACAAAATCAATTAATCCCAATCACAATCACAATCTCCTGTCACCGAATTAAAATATTTCTTGAAAAAACTAAACCCCAATAATTTAATTAACTAATATAATAAGTGAAGTTTAGAAACGTGAGAAGATGCTTTAGGAGGTAATGTGAAGAAGCTTCTAATGATTCTTTCTTGTGTTTGAAATATATCCTCACAAATCTTCATTTCTATTACTCACCGGAATTATCCTTAGCTCCGGCCATTTCGCCGGAGATTAAAGGAATAATCCAATGTCTTGAATTTAAATACTTTGAGCCTTAATCATGTACTAAAAATCAAACCCAAAAAACAATAACTTCTATCATCAAAAACAGGTTCTTTTTAACATAATACAATTATAAACCTGACTAGTCACACAAAATGGTATGTTGTAAGAAACTCAATGAATCTACTTTAGTCTTTAGATCAATTCACCAAAACCTAATGCTACCGAATCTATAAACTAGAAACACACAAAACACCAGAATCAAACAAAAAATGAATTAAACGTACCTCTTCTAGGCTGAACAACTTTCTTAACCGAACCGGTCGGTTTCTTAACCGTCTCTTCCACCTCCTCCGGGAACAAAACACCATCAATCCCCTGAACCGAAATCCGACCGTCCGTGTAAATATCCGGATCAAACAGATAAGCCGACCGGTCACCTGAACCGAACTTAACCGAACCATCAGCTTCTTTTGCCGCAACCTTGTGAGGAAAACGCAGCGTTTCATACTTGACCTTCCCAAATCTCCTAACCGAATTATACATACTCTCCTCCGTCTGATACTCCGGTATGATGTGGTAATACATAATTTGCTCCGGAGCTCCGGGCTCGCTAAGCTGATCCGTCGTCAATTTCGCCATAGCTTCGTCGTTCGGAGCTAATACGGTGAGGACGTAACCTTCAGACACTAATCTGCCCATCTCCGTCGCGAGTGACGTCAGGTTCACGAGAATGTCCGCCATTTCGTTGTATCCGCCGTAATGTAACAATGTGTGGATGAAATCTTTGACCTGAGCATCGCCGTTGAAGTGTTTGCGTGCACCTCCGGGTCCTGGAGCCGGAGCCGGAGCTAGCGACGGACCTGGTGCCATAGCGGATTGAATCGGAAGCACCGGTGGAGATCCAGCGGGTACTGCGGCGGAGGCGGATTTCTTGAGACGGTTAGTTCTCGGATCGATTTCAGGAGCTCCTTCGGGTAATACGGCGGAGATTGATCGGAGACTTCTCCGTCGGTTGAAATCTTCTTGAACGGAACGAGGGATTAAAAGCCGTTCGATTCCGTGGATCAATCCATCGGGTCGGGTCAAATCATCGGGTCGGGTAATTACAGCGGAATTCACCAATCTCTTTCCGTTCGTTCCTTTGATTTTACTCAAATGCAGCACTTGGTCATGTCCAAGCGTGACGTGTTTTACCCGACCCGAATTATCCTCGGGCCATTGGTTAGACCCGACTCGTTTGGGGATAATGTGGGACAAGAGAAGCGTTTGGAGAGATTTGAGGTTACCTGGTTGAAGCAAGAACCGTTTAAAATCCGGGTCGAGGTCACGCTCGAGTGCTTCATTGCGAGGGGCAAAAATAGTAATATTGTGACGACCAACTGCGTCTTCGAGGGTTTGAAGAAGAAGAGCCTTCTCGACAAGCTCGGCGAGCTCAGTGTAACGAGAGTCGAGGAGAGCTACGAGGACGGAATTTGAGTTTATTTGACCCGACCCTGTTATGTTGTGGTGACCCGATTCGAGAGCGGATGCAGTGAGGAAGAAGAAGAAGAAGAGAGTTATGGCGGAGCAACCATAGATACAACGATCCATGGTGCTCTGTAAGGTTCAGATAATCTGTAGAAGAAGGAATTTACGGAGAAAAAAATGCTATATTTGGAGAATCCACTTAGTTTTTCTGTGCTTCGTCGAAGCGTCGGCGATGGGAAAGTGGGAGTGAGAGACAGAGAAGAGAGATAGAGAGAGAGAGACGTGAGTTTGGGTTTGGTCTGTGTTGTGTATCAAAACAGCTTTGGGTTTTCGGACAGGCTGGTGGTAGGGACCACACGGTGTCTCAGAAATAAATTTAATTATTTTTGCTCTGACTTTTTGGCTTTCTCTTGAGTCTCGGCTCAGCTCGGCTTCCATTACGTCTCTCAATCAACTTTTTTTATAATCATTTAATAAACGAGTACACCACTTTGATTTTGTCTTTATTGATAAACTATTTTCTATTAAATGAAGTATACTGTATTACTATTTCAGAACAAACAAGTTCTCCTCTTATATTAAACCCCTTCAGATGGAATTCTACTTATGCAAGTTAATAACTATTTATTTGATCCGTGATTTAAGTATCAAATGATCATGCACACCAAACTAATTTAAAAAACCAAATAATTCTATACTCAGATGTAAAATCGTTGCAACCGTTTATGAAACCATGATAGAATTAAAAAAATAAAAATAAAAAAAGAGTTATGATATTGAATTTTTGTTTTTGGTCAATGTTATGATTCTAAATCTATATAGTTAAATTGTAGTATCAAATATGAATCATTTTTAAAATTTAGTAAAATAGTAACTATGCTTTGAGCTAATAAAAAATATTCGGAACTATATTTTGAAATATTCTTATATTGATTGTTAATAAATTGTGGAAAGTATATAACTAATACGGATTATATACGGTAGATTGAAAGTAATGGTCTTTGAATTTTTCCTTAGTTTTTTAATTATTAACATAAGAAGGACTAAGACAATCGGCTGAGTACAAGATGATAAAAAGGGATAGTTGTTAATTGGTCAAGCCTTCTGCAGTTAATGATGTGGTGATACTTAAATTGAAAGTGAAATTAAGAAATCTAACCAAACATTAAAAAGAAAGGAGAGACATGTGAAGTAAAGACCAAGCCGAATAACAAGGAAGAACACGTGGCTTGAATTGAAGCTGTCGGTGTATGACCTAAAACCACCATCATTTATTTAATAGACACCTTTTGGTTGCTACGCTATGTCGTGAATCGTGTTATGTCCCACCTCAGTTCTACTTACCTGTTACTCTCACGCTCTCCAACTTGGAACGTGCACTTACGTCCAACTAAAATAAAGAGCCAAACGGCTGCGTTTCCGGCTAATTACATACTGTACTTGCAAACTTATAAATGTGTGTACGTACACATGAAGGGATTCTTATATGTTTTCGCCAAATGGAAAGATAGGCTTTATGGCCCAATTGAGTTAAGACCCATCTTTAAACGTGCCGTTTTCCTTGCGCCTGAGTTATCTTATTGTTTGGGTCATCGATAATAAATCCTTGGGCTTAACTCATTAAAACGATTTGAAATCCATACCTATCTTAGGAAATACAATTCATACAAAAAATATATATATATAT
>OVAQ01000432.1:0-32911 GCA_900406345.1 Erysimum cheiri | reverse complement strand
ATCCGCCTATCCCGCCCATCGGGCGGGTACTAATCTAGTAAGATAAATGCTTTTAAATCCTGCGCTAGCTTGGACTGTTGTCGCTGTGATTAGACCTGTGATAGTGATGAATAACAGATACAAATGTTTGATGACCGCGTATTATTATTAGTCCTTTTATTTATTTCAGATGACACTGATTGGTTGAGAAATAAATGGACTACCAATTTTATCATCTCGACGTTGATATGGGGATTTCAACAATATTATATGGCACTATGTATAAATTTTTGTTCTTTGATATAAACAACTTAAAGAGCTTCGTTACGATAACAATCGTCTCGACAGCGTGTAGAGACAGCAACTGAAATTGGGCTGATAAACGGGCTCATTTCATTATTAAAAGAATGATGTTTTCTTATAAATCATTTTCGATTCTTACATAACATTTTGGTGATATTTTGCTTAATTTACTAAATATAGCACTAACAGGCCCAAAAAGTAAGGTGGATAACACGCAAACACAAATGTTGAAGTTACTACTAGTGTAGTCTAGTCCACACACTTACTAGTCTAGTCCCTTTAAAATTCAAATTGAACCTAAAGGATAAGTTTAAGTTATACTATGTGTGAGGGGGAATAAAAGACTACTAAAAATATTTGAATGTGGAGATATTAGTAAATGATACTAGTATTAATGACTATAAGTTAATGACTAGCTACCATCAGACAGGATTTATATGAATCGGCATCATGTTTGATGCGGCGATTAATAAATAAAATAAGATCCCAAAATGCGTTTACTTTGACTTACCCATGTGCAAATACCGACGCAACGGTTATTATTTAAGTATTTTTGTTTTTAACTCATCCACAACGTCATTTTAGTATTGGGAAAAAAATCTGAAGTGGGTCAATACATGCGATACGAGTTGCGTTTTGATTGTTTTTTATTCGATTAAAAAAATAAAAAGGCATTTAATTAGGGATTTGATTGCTACTTGTAAACTCACGAGACATAATAAGTATCCAAGAAAGAAGCAACGTGAATTATCCCCTTGATTCATGCCTTGTCAACTCCTCTAGAAGCTTTTCTCTTGTTAGGGAACACTTTTGGATTTATATAAATTACACACTACTTAACCAGCAATGTAGTTTGTATCTTGTGTTTAATATGGTCAATTCAATCTGCGACTCGTAATAATGTATTCTCTTATTACTTACAAATCATCTCACTCTCTAATGAAATTAATATTCATATGAATAAACACGCTAGTATATACATACGTGTCATATAGTGGAACGGCAGGTATATATCTAATCGGTCAAATAATTGTTGGTTGATGGGCTTCTATAATTCAAATATCAAAGATTTGACTATATGATATGTACATACTCCAATAAAGTACTGTATACTCTAAAATAGTACTAATAGTTTTGAGTGCCGTCGCAGCATTACGTGGCATAGTGGAAGACCGGTGACTCGAAACCCTGTGACTCGTGACCGGAGTTAAATTATTAATTATTGTAAACATCACTTATATTAATTTCTCGTTTTTCAAAAAAAAGAAAACAATTAGTTTCTTCTATTATTTGTATCCACTACGTTTTTGAGATCCTAAACGTATCCAAGAAGCAACCCTAGGGCAGTCAAAAATTTAATATTTTTCTTTATCGTTCGGTGATACGAATCTACCTTTTCTATCACCTATTTATTTATTTATTGTTATTATTTCATTGTACTCTATTTTGAATCATTTCCTTTTGTTTTTTTGTTTTNTCCTTTTGTTTTTTTTTTTTTTTTTTTTTTTTTTTATAACCGTGGGATCCCAAAAACTTTCTAGGCCTAAAGACTAATCTCACGAGGCCCACGAGAAATCTACGTTTTCTTACCACTTAAGGTGTCTCCGGATGACCAAGGGGATTCGAACCCAGGGCGGAAACTCCAGCTGGAGCCCCTTTACCACTAGGCCGTTTTGTTTTTGTTAAGTGGTTAGAATCATTTCCTTCTAATAATTTAATTCCACAATTGAACCATTCCACGTCCATTTTTAAAACCAGTGGACTTCTGATGTCATTTTTAGATGAATCGGAATAATTAGCTACTAATAGTATACAAATTAGTAAAAGTAATTACATTAAACGTGAAATATGAGCTTGTTTCTTGCTCGCGATCTAACGGCAGCAAGGAAGGAGGAGTAAATGAAGCATGCAACGTGGGCCATCGGATTTGGGAAGGTGCCAGGTGGACACTTTAGTTGATGGGACCCATAAGCCGACAAAATAAGACACGTGTAATATTTGCAAAGGTAGGAGTAACATACGCCACCATTGGTGTCCGCAACCCGACGCCAACACCGAGCCGCGCGCGTCTTTGGGCCGACCTTTGATTGAGACGCTTTTTCATGTTTTATTTATTTTAAACTCTTCCATTAACAAGTTTTAAAATTAAGAAATAGAGTGTGTCAAAGAACAACCAAAATGTTTTGAGTTATTTACATCAGAGACATGTCGTAAATAGTAATATCTCAAAACCGGGAAATTATGAGACACGGTCGGAAAAAAAGAATTTATAAAATGGTAACTAAAAAAGGGGGAAAAACAAAATCATGGAAGCATGCAAAAGGAGAGCTAAGTTTGCAAGCAAATTATACGGGAGTGGGTCACCTCTCACTCTTCTCCCATGGTACACCACACGTGCATGCTTCTTCTTCTTTTCTTGTTTCACAAAACATTAAAAAAAAAAAAACCAATTAATAAGCTTTTGAATGTAATTTGCAAAGCCGAGGTAAAAAAATTCAAAAAGGATATTAAAGCAATTTCTATATAGCAAAATCGGTTAAAAAGAACAAAAAGAGAAATTCAAATCTTGACTTTTGTTACCTTTAGCTTTTTTCTTTAGTCATCGGGATCACCGCTGTTTTATAAAAATCATCCATGAGGCATGCAGGAGTTATATATTGATCTATTCGGATTTGCTTTGGGTCCACGGATTTTAAAAAAGTTTATCTATACTAATCTTAGTTATCAAATTATATACATATATATATATATATATATTCCCCCCTACATCAATAATTGGTGCTATGAATGTATAAAAAACAAACTCGCTAATCTTGACGTAATTAGAAACAATAGAAAGAATTGTGTATTATCTATTATGTGCTTTAACAAAATTTTAACTATAAATAAAACCATGACTCTACAATAGCTATCTTGAGAAGTGATTAATTTGATTTAATAAAATTTAAAAGTTTACACAGTTAATTTGTGATATACAATCTGCAGCGTATACATGTTCGTGGCCCTAAACCGGGTGAACTAAATATCCTCATCTCCTTGTTATATGTTTCCACATATTTCGATATATAGAAAATTTTACGCTACATACACAGTAAAACACGTGTATTTGTTATCTATAGTTTTACAAGGTTTCTACGTTGTTTTTGACAAATTTTCATTACACTGATTTTTTTTAAAAAAAATTCTATAACAAGAAGCTGTACCAGGTAAAAAAAGAGAGAGTGAATGTTTCACCTCGGCTGCATGCTTTTATCAGATATTTTTTCTTTGCATAATTTCACATTCCAAAAGACAAAAAGGAGATGTGAACACGGTCCATTAAATTCGGCCTTTTCTACTATTAATATCTTAAATTTCCTCCACTTTAAATTATACTATATTCTTTAAGAGAAAACGCCGAGATTTTAGATTCATACGTGCTTCTTTTCCGATCAAAAGTAGTGTCAATCACATTTTCTTTTCTCTTTTTATAAATTTACTATTCATATTTGTCTAATAACATCGAAACAATATAGGGAATACTATGAATTTCTCGATTTAATTATCTTTTGATCACGGACAACGGTCTCACCGCCCACACATGTCTCATGGCTTGATATATCTATTATGACTATAGATAATACGTATCGAAAGAATTAAAGAAATAAAATAAAGACAAGTTTATTTAAAAAAAAAAAAGAAAAGACAAGTTTTTGTGTTCACATTATGACATTAATAAAAAGAGGATTCCCATGCACACGAACCAACACCGAGAGTCCTTTTAATTTAATTTCTTTATTTGATGCAAAGTGTTTGTATTTTCGTTATCGTTTCACACTAGCTCGAAAAACCGGTTTAAGTATTGAACCAGTCAAAACCGGACGTATGGAAGCGTTCACTGTCTTCTCTGACTTACGCGTTGACCAATGACCAATATTTTTGGTAGGTAACCGGTTACTGTAACTTTCCGTACAGTATATTAACCTGCTATTACCGGTCAACCAAAACATCCATGAGCCCCATTTAACACAGTGTGACAAATATCAAAATCCTTCAGTCCGTCATAATTAGTATCTCTTTCCTCTCTCACGCCAAATTTCATCTCTCTCTCTCTCTCCTCCTTTAACCCTAGAAACTCTTCCTTTACAAGGATCGATCTTTTGTATTCTGATTTGTCATTTGCCTTGTGTTCGATCTCTGTTTTGATGCGATTTCTCTGTTTTTAAACGGCGTTTGATTGATCTGCTGAGTGAGAGAGAAGAAGAAGAAGAATGGAGTTTACAGAGTTCTCAAAGACGAGTTTTTATTACCCGTCATCGCAAAGCGTTTGGGATTTCGGAGATTTAGCGGCGGCGGAGAGGAATTCGTTAGGGTTTATGGAGTTATTAGGTTCTCAGCATCAAGACTTTGCTACTGTTTCTCCTCATTCCTTCCTTCTCCAAACGTCCCAACCACAACCGCAGACGCAAACGCAACCATCAACGAAGCTGTCGTCTTCCGTTTCAAGTGTCCTTCAAGCTCCACCGTCAAACGCGGCGACGGCAGAGCAATTAGTGACGTCAAAGGTGGAATCTTTGTGTTCGGATCATTTGTTGATAAATCCACCGGCGACTCCTAACTCGTCGTCGATTTCGTCTGCTTCAAGCGAGGCTGTAAACGAAGAGAAACCAAAAAGACAACACAATGGAGAAGAAGAAGATCAACAAGAGAAGAGTAATACTAAGAAACAGTGAGTTTCATTCTCTCTTTCTCATCTTTGTTTTCTCTCTCTTTGAAAGGGATCATGTTATGAGCAGAAGCTGTTCGAGAAAAAGACTCTGAGAAAATAATAAAGTTTCCTAAAGTTTGTTATATATTTATGTTTTTTTTTTTGTGTATGAACAGGTTGAAACCAAAGAAGAATAATCAGAAGAGACAGAGAGAGGCAAGAGTCGCATTCATGACAAAGAGTGAGGTTGATCATCTCGAAGATGGTTATCGATGGAGAAAATATGGTCAAAAAGCTGTCAAAAACAGTCCTTTTCCCAGGTATATATACATATATCCATCCTTTGACCATGTTTTTCTTTCTTTTCTCTCTTCACACACAAACACAAGAAGAAGAAGATAATCTTCTCTTAAGTCTCTTATGTCTCTGATGGGCAAGTAATAAGCTTTACAAAAATGCCTCAAAAAAATGCCTTTTTCGTTCTTTTTGTGATTTTCTTTGGGACATGCATTATGTTAATTTGTTGGATCTAGTGTCCAGTTCTTTCGTACTAATATTTGTGTGTTAGCGTTTACTAATTAAAACCTACTACTTTTTACAATTTCCAAAGAAAGATTGATAAAAAGACTATAATGTTAAGTGAGGCTAATTTTGTGTATTTGTTTCGTTTGCAGGAGTTACTACCGTTGCACAACGGCTTCATGTAACGTGAAAAAGAGAGTTGAGAGATCATTCCGAGATCCAAGCACTGTTGTTACAACCTACGAAGGTCAACACACTCACATTAGTCCACTCACGTCTCGTCCTATTTCCACTGGAGGCTTCTTCGGATCATCAGGAGCTGCTTCAAATCTCGGCTTTGGCTTTCCTATCGAAAGCTCCACGTTAATCTCTCCTCAGTTCCAACAGCTTGTCCATTACCACCACCAACAACAGCAACAAGAACTCATGCCTTGTTTTGGAGGAGTTGGCGAGTACCTTAATAGCCACGCAAATGGGTATGGTGATGATGATCGTGTGAAGAAGAGTCGGGGTTTGGTTAAAGATAATGGACTTCTTCAAGACGTTGTTCCATCTCATATGTTGAAGGAAGAGTAGTATATAGTCTTGTAGTATTGTGATTTATGATATTTTAATCTAGGATTTTATTTGTATAACTGTCTAAACAAACGGATATTTTCCTTCTCGTGAATGGGATGTTTTCTTGTGGATCTAAAATCTTAAGGTAATTAAAGTATCAAGCTGAGAAGTACTTATGATTTTTTCACCATTGAATCACCAGGAAAGGAATTTAAATTTACTGTAAACTTATATAATAACACAAATTGTAGTTTTTAGTAAAAATTGGTGGAATAGTTAACATATTTTTTGATAAATAGTATGATTGGCAAAAACTTCTAAATCGCATAACGATTTTGTCGTTTTGTAAATGACCGATCATAGTCTATAAGTAGTACTCCATAACAATGTTCTGGGCTTTGCATGAACTCTATGTTCATAGCTAGGCTTTGTAGTTTGTGGCAGTTTTTCACAAAAACCGATCGAAAACTAATTTGATCTACGGTTCTAATGCGTTCTAGGGTTTCAGGTTACTCTATCTCTACTCAAAGACAGAGTCAGTTAATGGTTATTTTGGGACTTTTTTTTTGTGCCTAGCTTCAACTTTTTTCTTGGAATCTGGAAAAATTAACTAGTTTTATAACAACAAGATTAATTAAGCGAGATAACTAAAGAGGAAGTTAATGCGAAATTGGAAGCATAAACCCAACTACTCCTACCTACTCTCCTCTATGTTTTGAATTTTTGATCGACCCTTCATGATTTCTTTTTTTCTTTTCTTTTTCTTTTACTTTTATTTTATTTACCCCTTTCGTTCTTCTTGCTGTTTCATGATTACACTCCGGTGAAGAAGACGTATGCACTGTATTATGTCGTTACCTATTTTAGTTTATTTTAAAAACTTATAGGAAATTAAAAGAGAATAATGTGTCACTCTCTTCACAAATTTTATTTTTAATGTGATGAAGACTCGATAGTCTTCTGTGGTTAGTTTAAACGTGTTTAAATTATGTATTCCCATTGTGTTACCTAAAGACGTTTTCAATAAATTTTGTAACACATACTATTTGATGGGAATTCGAATGTTTTGTTTTATCCTTTTGCGTCCTCTCAAACAAGAACATAAACGACGGTCAAGACTTTATCAGTATATTTCTTACATATGTATTTATAGATCAAACATCATTTACAAATTGTAAGCTAAAAGCCTAAAACAAATTGTTTGTCTGCAAAATATATTCAATAAGAAAACCAAAATGTACACTGTATAACTTAAAATACTGTAAACGCTAATGCAATGTCCTACTTTTTTTTTGTTAAAAACAAATTGAATCATGATTCTTGAATCTAATGCTTGACACCAATTTGGCTCATCTTTTTACTTTAAAGGCTTGGTTACAATGGTTGTGAAACAGAGCAATAACAATCAAAGCTTGTTTCTAAGATATAACTAGTTTCACTAAGGCTTTTTAATTTTTTTTGGCCATTGAAACTTTGTGCCTCTAAAGCTTATGTATTCAACTTTTTTACTTTGGTAATTATATTCACCTTTTTTAAAAAAAAAAAAAAAAAAAAAAAAAAAAAAAAAAGTGCAGAGTTGTGGGAAAAAATGGTAAAATCAAACACATAAAGAAATAATCAAAAAGTAAAAAGTAGAGAAACAAGTTACCATGCAAATAAACCATTTTTTCCCTTTTTCTTTTGGTTACTTTTGCAGCCATGTGTGTGTGTGGGAATATGTTATACATAACAGAGCAAGGAGGCAAAAAACAATCTTCTGAGGTAATATCACTTTTTGTCTTTTTGTCGAGTGAGTGCATAGCAACGCCATTGGTTTTAGTATGTTTGTATTGACCTTTACGGTGAGTGATAATCCCAAACCGAAGAAGGTACATAATCATTGTCCCAAACAAAGCCACGAATGCGACCGAAAGCAGACGTACCAAAACTCTCGATGGCTTTTAAAGTAAAGGACTAAAAGACAAAAAAACTTAAGAGACCCATTGATTCAAGGAAGACAACTAAACAATTTTGCTCATCAGTGACTTGATGGTTTTTAAAAGTCTCCAAGTTTATGCCACTTTCATTACACATTTTCTGTTGGATCTAAAAGAAGCCACAAAATAGTAGTGACATGATAATGTATCAAATGATTTGAGTATTGAAGAAATTAACTTCATTTACCTTACCTTTTTCAATCTCCTTTCACAGTACTTGTTTAGTGAAATTTCATGTATTGAAACAGACGATTGCAAATAAGAATGATATTAGCAATATTAGCTTCCATAATAAAGCGAACCAAATGTTCATTACATGAGACCTTTTATGAACAAGTTGATTCAACATCTAGTCTAGCTTGTTATCAGATGTCTTAATTAATTACTCTTTTTTGGGCCAAAATCTAAAAATTATAATCAACATTGTGTATATGAATCCCAATGTTTCTCGAGTTTTGGAAAGTTTGTTGAATTGATGATTACTTTTGGGCATAATTCCTGAAGTTTTTTTTTTTTTTTTTTTTGTCTCTGATTGTTTTACTAAAACCAATTACAAAAACTCAAGCCCTTTAACTTCCGCTTGTATAAGAAAAAAATGTGATGGACTTTATCAAAAAAAAAAAAATTCAGAGAAACATGGGCCTTACATACATAGGCCGCCACATACCCAAATGAACTTAAAGGACCTTGGTGTGAAATATAATATAAAAAAGACGAAGGGTTAAACTGTAAATAAAAAGAAAGTGATCGTCTTTTTGCCTTAACCCCTCTCTCTCTCTCTCTCCTCCAAAAGTGGTGGCGCCACAAACCCTAGCTTTCCTTTTTCCGCTGCTATTCGTTGAAGGCTAATAAGTTCCTCGTCGTAATGGGTACGGAGAGAAAGCGGAAGGTTAGTTTGTTCGATGTTATGGAAGATCCTTCTCTTTCGGCGAAGAACACCAAATCCAATGGTCCCGGAGTTGCGGCGGCTGCTGGAAGCAATCTGATCAATAAATGGAACGGAAAGGCGTATTCTCAGAGGTACTTTGATATTCTCGAGAAGAGGAGAGATCTTCCCGTTTGGCTGCAGAAAGATGAGTTTCTTCGTACTTTGAACTCTAATCAGACTCTCATACTCGTCGGTGAAACTGGTAGTGGCAAAACTACGCAGGTGAGACTTTCAACTCTCGTTTTTCTCCCAATTTGATCTATCATTGATTTAGGGTTTATTGGTGTGCTTGAATATTAAATCCTTTAACTGTAAAAGGATGTTTTATTGTACAGATTCCACAGTTTGTTTTAGATGCTGTGGTGGAGTCTGACAACTCAGATAAACGTAAGAAATGGTTGGTTGGCTGTACGCAGCCTCGTAGAGTTGCTGCAATGTCTGTGTCCCGTCGTGTTGCTGATGAAATGGATGTGACCATTGGAGAAGAAGTTGGTTATAGCATTCGTTTTGAGGACTGTAGTAGCCCTCGTACGATGCTTAAGTGAGTGTTTTGTTCTTTTCTTTTGGCTTCTCATTTTTAATGTTTATGTTGTGATCTGATCATCATGACTTTTCTCTCTCTCACCATTACAGGTACTTGACTGATGGTATGCTGTTGAGAGAGGCAATGGCAGATCCACTTCTAGAGAGATACAAAGTTATTATTCTCGATGAAGCTCATGAACGGACTCTAGCCACGGATGTGCTCTTTGGCCTTCTGAAAGAGGTCTTGAGGAATAGACCTGACCTTAAGCTAGTTGTCATGAGTGCAACCTTAGAAGCTGAAAAGTTTCAGGAATATTTCAGCGGTGCACCTCTTATGAAAGTCCCTGGTAGGCTTCATCCTGTTGAGATCTTCTATACCCAGGAACCTGAGAGGGACTATCTTGAGGCTGCTATAAGGACCGTTGTTCAGATACACATGTGCGAGCCACCTGGAGATATTCTTGTTTTCTTAACTGGGGAGGAGGAGATAGAAGATGCTTGCCGTAAAATCAATAAAGAGGTCAGTAATCTCGGAGATCAAGTGGGCCCTGTCAAAGTTGTGCCTTTGTATTCGACTCTTCCACCTGCGATGCAGCAGAAGATTTTCGACCCTGCTCCAGAGCCGGTAACAGAAGGTGGTCCTGCTGGTCGAAAGATTGTTGTCTCAACCAACGTAGCTGAAACATCTCTAACCATTGATGGGATTGTTTATGTTATTGACCCTGGTTTTGCTAAGCAGAAAGTCTACAACCCACGGATTCGTGTTGAGTCATTGTTGGTGTCCCCAATATCAAAGGCAAGTGCTCACCAGAGATCAGGTCGTGCTGGTAGAACTCGGCCTGGAAAATGTTTCAGGCTCTACACAGAGAAGAGTTTCAACAATGACCTGCAGCCACAGACATATCCTGAGATATTGAGATCAAACCTTGCAAATACAGTCCTGACATTGAAAAAGCTGGGTATTGATGACTTGGTGCACTTTGATTTCATGGATCCTCCTGCTCCTGAGACACTGATGCGGGCATTAGAGGTTTTGAATTATTTGGGAGCATTGGATGATGAAGGTAACTTGACGAAGACAGGTGAAATTATGAGTGAATTTCCCTTGGATCCACAAATGTCAAAGATGCTCATAGTCAGTCCTGAATTCAACTGTTCAAACGAGATTCTCTCGGTTTCTGCAATGTTATCAGGTACGTCTTCTGCTCGTATTAGTTTGGCTTGTCTTCTCCAAAGTTGATTGTAGATGTCTGTCTCCTTGGGCGTACTATGTTTCACTTCCATTTACGGCAATAAGTCTCTGTGTACGAGAATGCATCTATAAGCATGTCATATACGTGAACATCTACTGCATACAAGCATCCCATGAGTGTTGTTGAAATTCATTTGTATGTGTGTTTGCCCATGGACTTTAATCTTAGAGTTAGGTTGTCATAAGAAGCTCACTAGTTTGGGGTTTCCATGTCCATGGTTGGGGATATCTAAGTAAAAGCTGATGCATCTAGTTGCAGTTTCTCAGTATTCTCTCAAGCAAATGGTATCGTCTCTCGCCTCTATGCATCTGCTGACCTCTTCCATGGACATATTCTGTTATGAAACCAATTCTTTCTCTAGTACCGAACTGCTTTGTCCGGCCTAGAGAGGCTCAGAAAGCAGCAGATGAAGCTAAAGCTAAGTTTGGACACATTGATGGAGATCACCTCACACTGCTAAACGTGTACCACGCCTATAAGCAAAACAGTGAGTTATCTTTTCTCTATCTGCCACTTTTCTCTTATAGCTGCTCAAGACAAATGAATTTACCTCACCAAACCTGCTCACTTTAAATTCTCACAGATGAAGACCCAAACTGGTGTTTCGAGAACTTTGTCAACAACAGAGCAATGAAGTCTGCAGACAACGTTAGACAGCAGCTAGTGCGGATAATGTCGAGGTTTAGTCTGAAGATGTGCAGCACGGATTTCAACAGCCGCGACTACTATGTCAACATAAGAAAGGCCATGCTTGCTGGTTATTTCATGCAGGTGGCTCACCTAGAACGTACTGGCCATTACTTGACCGTCAAAGATAACCAAGTAAGTCTCGTTTTTACTTTCTGTTACAGATTTTGATTTCCCCATGATAGCGATACTCCTTATAGTTTATATCTGAAGAGTTGCCTGTAAATTCTGGTCGCAGGTGGTTCACTTGCATCCATCCAATTGCCTGGATCACAAACCAGAGTGGGTGATTTACAATGAATATGTCTTAACTACTCGGAATTTTATTCGCACTGTTACAGATATCCGCGGTGAATGGTTAGTGTTCATCTCCTGTTCCTGTTATCTCTTGCTTTTAACATCCGATCAATTAGACCAATCTGTAAGAACTGACGATCTTTGCTTGTATGCAGGTTAGTAGATGTTGCTCCGCATTACTATGATCTTTCCAACTTCCCCAGTTGTGAGGCGAAACGAGTCCTAGAGAAGCTTTATAAGAAGAGAGAGAGGGAAAAGGACGAGAGCAAGAACCGAAAGTGAAGAGAATCACTCACTTTGCTTTACCCTTTGTTTTTTTTGTATACGCTATGTTGGATACTTGCTTTTGTTTATGTTCAATGAAAGAATCTTGTATTATCCAAATTGTGTTCTTTTAAAATCCCTATCCTTTTAGATTCTTATCAATACGTGATTGACATATTACAAAAGATAGGCTTCGCAGCTCTATAAAACACAAAAATGTTTGTTTCCGTTAAGCTTAGGTAGGAGCTTCAATCCAGCTACTAGCGTTTTGCTTCTTCGCTTTGGTCCTCGTCATCAACCTCCTCAACTCCATAACACTATTCCAATCTCCTTTCTCACCATGAACTCTACAAAGTACATCATACGCTGCAGGATGCTCTCTTCTCAGCCTCGAGATTCCTTCAGCAGCAACTTCACCGAGCTCCAGACATGAATGCAATCCGCAAGCCCCAAGCAGAGCACCCCAAATAACAACATCAGGCTCAAAAGGCATTCCCTTTATCAATCTCTCTGCTTTATCTAATTGACCAGCCCTCCCTAAGAGATCCACCATGCATGCATAATGCTCCTTTTCTGCAGCTATCCCAAGCCTACCCATCAACATGAATTGCTTTTCCCCTTCTTCCACTAGGCCCGCATGAGCACAAGCCGATAACAAGTTAATGAAAGTCACCTGATCAGGCTTGTAACCGCACTCGATCATCTTCTCGTATTCCTCTAAAGCATCCACTCCTAATCCATGTCTCGCGAAACCTCCTATCATCGAATTCCATGAAGCCGAATTCTTCATTGGCATCAACCTAAACACACCTGAAGCAGCGGTAATATCACCTGCCTTGGCATACATATCTATGAGTGAAGTCGACAAAACTATGTCACAAGCCATTCCACGCTTTGTGATCACTGAGTGCACTTGTTTCCCCATAAGAAGCGAAGAAGAATATGCACATGCTTTTAAGACAGTTGAAAATGTGTAGTGACTTGGCCTATAATTCCCAGATTCAACCATTTCCTGAAAAAGCATCAATGCTACTTTAAGTTCCCTGCTCTGCACGTATCCATTGATCATCACAGTCCAAGAAAAAACATTCTTTTGACTCATCTTATCGAACAGTTCCCTAGCTTTATCGATCTTTGCGTTGTTCATGTATCCAATTAACATTGTGTGCCAAGTAATGATGTTCCTCTCTGACATTTCACCGAATGCTCTTTCACCATCTTCCACAAAACCTAATTTCATGTAACCTGTAATCAACACATTCCACGAGACCACATCCTTAACTAAAATTTCCTGAAATACTCTTTCTAAACCCCTCAAACTCCTAAAACTGGTGTAGCCTCTTAACAAAGAAGACCCTGTATAAACGCTTAAGTTAAACCCCAATCGAATAGCAAGTGTATGAATCTGCACTATCAAAACCTTAAATCCAGTTTGCGAAACTGAATCTATTATCGCAGGGATAGTAAGCTCATTTGGATTCAAGCCAGATCTCCGCATCTCTAGAAAATAACTGATAACTCTTTCTGGATCTTTGGTTTTTTTCAAAGCTAAGAACATGGTGTTCCACGACACCACGTCTCTAAGAGGCATTTGATCGAACACCTGGTGGGCTTCGAACATCAGACCACGCTGGACATAAGCAATGATCATCATGTTCCATGTTGAATTGTCCAGCGATGTCGGGTTCTGATTAAACAGCCTACGTGCTTCCACCAAACCATCGTACCGCAAGTGATCGCTGATCGAACGGTTGAGAGTAACCGTTGGTATCGTGAAAATACGGCGGGAAAATTGTCCGCGTAGAAAAGTTGCACTTGTCTCTAACATGCGCATTGAGGCAAATTTGATCTAATATTGCGCGGGTCTTCTCTACATAATGTGAATATTTCCCATACGGTGTCGTTTCACCGTGCTCAATTCACTTTTTTATTTATTTTCACCATGGGATTTGGATAAAAATTAAGTGTTGATGTTTTTAGTTCACCTACAATATTAACTATTTCCAATTTTTGGAAATTAATCGTTACAAAATATCAAAATCAATGAGAGAATGACATGATCTCTTCTTATCTCAACTGATGCAAATTTTGTAAAATCTTTGACCTTTGGTTGTGATTCTTGAGTTTAGCTGATTTACAAGATTATAGTGCTAGTTGTATATGTCGCATCATGCAACCTCTGTATTTGGTATGGCTATAAAATTAAGAGTATTATAATGATGAAGTATACATAACCAGTTTCTCATTTGGTATCACAGAGAATCCTTCATATTATCTTTAACAAACTCTTGAGGCAACCTAATCCAAGCCATCAATCAAGATATTAGCTAATCATGATGAGAGACAAGTGATCTCTCCTTGTCTCAACAGATGCAGACTTTGTAATTATCTGTTTTTTCTTGTGATTATTGCTTTCTAAAGTGAGTGACTCGAGAAACTTCAACCCCAATTTCGTTGATGCAAAGACCCAATAGTCTATTGGCTAATTACGAAAACCATACATAATTCCAATACAATAACAATCTAACCATATAGTAACATACTCTAAGAATATTCGGATTCCATATAGTAAAAGCATGGTGTCGCATACTCTAAGAATCACTCTCCAGCTTCACCTTCTATTTCCAGACTACAACAGCTTGAATCAATCACTACCAGTTTCCTCATCCTCCTCCGATGCTAAGTTTCCAAAAACACAATACTTGTGAGTTATGCAACAAAATAACAAAAAAACCAACATATGAATGAGCAAACTACACTTAGATACATGAGTACTGACCTGATGATGGTACGTCAAAGTTGTTGCAATGCATCACATAGACTGCCTTTTCCATCACATCTGACCTCGAATACTGGTGGAGTTTCCATCTGTTGTCTTCCTTGGGCGAAGGCTTGAGAACAGAATGCCTAACTTCACCAACCATCCTGCTACGATCTTGTACCCAGTTGAAATCCAAACCTACAGGAATCTGATGCGATCCAATGAACAACAACTGGCAAAACTCTTCCCTTCCAGAAAACTCACAATTGAACGTACCTGCAATGAGACTCAACAGTTATCTATATATATATAATAATAAGAATGATATATACATAAGATGGAAACTCAAATGGGATATAGATACTATACTTGACTGCCAAGGAGGGATTTGAAACACATCTTGAGAGAGGCGAGGAACTCCGCTCTCCTTTTCAGCCTTCAACAAGTTGAGAATCTTGCCAGCAACAGGTGCAAATTCAGTAGTGTTTGTCATCGAAAATGGGAGGGTGGATTGTGAATCAGAAGTAGCCATCTCTTGGCAGGTCACAGAGCAATACTCTAATGCTCTCACAGGGAGTCGTCTACAGTCCCACCGTACACATTGATCTTTGTGTCTGCCAGTGAGGATGACCGGAGCATTTGGATCCATTGATTTATCCTACCTGAAACGCTAATAGAGATGATTCTTGTTAATTTGAACATAGGATGAATATAGCAAAGAAGAAATCAGTATATCAATGATGTCACAATAATCACTAGAGTGGTTGAATTTAGAAGTGAACACAGTAATTGGTTCAACTAAGAACACAATAATCAGAGTGAAATTTCAAAAGAGATCAACTAAGAACAACTGAGCAAAACAATCCAACACCTAAGCATCATTGATCATCCACAGATCATTGTTCAAAATTTCGAAATCTAAGATAGCTGAACAATCCGAAGAAACAGATCCTAATTACCATATCTCCACAGATGATGATTCTAAAACCTCAGATGACGAAAGAACATAACAGAATCGGAGAAATTTCAACTAAAAACTGAGAAAATAAGAATGACACCTCCGATTTCAAACTTGTAATTTGAAGAATCGAGCGAAGCCTAACCTTTAGAAGCGGAGAAATCTTCGTTACAATCGCTCAGTTCGTCTTTCGCTCACTAACTCTCTTACTCCCTTCGATTTTTTCTTAGAAAGGTTTTTTTTTTGTTCAAGAAAGGTTCTAATTTCTAAAGACCTTTAATTTCTATTTGCTTTGCTTTAATGGGCCTACATGTGAAAAGCCCAAACTTTCAAAAGTTGCATTTTGTCGTTGAATATAGCAAGATTGCTTTACTTCTTTTTTTTTTTTTTGGTCACAGATTGTTTTACTTCTTCTTTTTTTTTTGTTTTTTGGGCTAAAAGATTGTTTTACTTCTTCAAAGTTCTAAAAAGTCAACAAATATTAAAGACAAAAGTTAACCAAATTATTCACAATTTTTAATATGGTTTTCCCAACACAATTAAGGGAATATATAGTAACTAACTATGGATTTGAAAATATTTAGCAAAATGACTATGGTGAATAGTACATGTTGGAAAGGCCAGAGAAGTTACTACACTAACCTTACATAAATTCCCGACAAACACTGATACTGAATAGTATCCTACTTTCAAATTTTGAAATACCTTTCGATAACCAATCCCATAATGTTTTAGTGGGGAATAGCGTATGGTTTCGTACAAAAATATCTAATGCAGTCCGAGACCCAATCCAAAACAGTAACTTTATGTGTGGTGCACAAAAGTTTTCAGAAATATCCTCTCTCGTCTTCCTCACTTCTCTTTCTCTCTCTCTCCTCATATGCTATTATTTGTTTCTCTCTCCCGATGTGCTTCCTCTGTTCACAATCTGACTCTCACTCTCTTTCCTTTTGATCCCTTATTTTTTTCACTTGCCACATGAGATCTGAAATTTTGTGGCCAGTTTTCTTTATCTCTTTGACATAAAATCCTTTTTCACCTGATTTCTCTCATTCCTTTTTTCGTCTTGTGGATCTTTCTATGTTGGATTACTCTGTTACTATGATTCTCTCTCGTTCCTTCTTCCTGCTTATATAAATCACATGTTAATTCTTATAATCACAAGTAACTTTTGAATGTAACATGATATTTTTTAAAATACCAACTTTTTATTTCCAAACTACAATGCATTGATTTTTATTATTAGAATATATTAATGGGGATATGTTTTAGTAAATAGTCAATAAATGTACTGTTAAATCTTATGTTTGGGTTGTCAATAGTAGAATTAGATTATACTAATAGGGTATGTTTAGTGAATACAAATGAAAAGTACGGTTAAATCTTTGGTTCGTTGCATAACATAATAACGTTGATGTGGTGATAAAATGTTACAAGGTTGCATTTTGATATCTAGTTATTTTGACTATCCAATAATAACATGACTTTTACAAAAACCCCAGAAGGATGGTTCATCCAGTATCCTAAATCTAGTGAAAGGTAATACAAATATCATGTTTTATTAAACTAACCCACGTACATGTCACTACCTACACCAACATGTCCCCTACATGTATACCTACTTCGGCGACAGCCAAACTTCCGCTTCTCTTTAGAGGGTATTAACGACCTTTCCATGCCCATAAAAACGTTATTTACCTAAGTTTTCTGCATCGTAGTCATTTACCTAATTAACGTGTCCAATTTGGTCATATACCTAATTGTCCCCATGATTAATGCCCAAAAAAATTATATTTTTTTTTATTTATTGAAGCTGTTAGTTATATGACAGCATCTCTATAAACAGGTGGAGACTTATGATGTAAATGGTCACACGACTTAAAAATAAAATATTACAGAAATTATAACTATAAGGTTCATACAATAACATAATATATAGCACACACATATCAAACAACTTTCAGCCTCTCTTTGACGCCAATTTTTGGTACATTTCGTCGATTGATACCTGTATAATGGAATGTTAACGACTTAACGGATTTAATATTTGCAAACATATAGATTTATCAACAACAAATTGAAGTAACATTAAGATCGATAATCGCAACCTGATAATACTTGAGAAGATGGTTCCTCCTGTTCTTCAGCGTCGCAGTCACTAGGTCTCTCTCTACGTCAAAAGGTTGTGTCTCCACCGTCACCGCTTTGATGTACTCAAACCTGCTCAGCTATATAGTTTTTTCACATCCACAAAATAAATATTACTTTAATTGTTATTCTTTAGAGAAAACTCGATCCACAATAATTCTTTATTTCAGACTAAATCACACTAACCTCGTTCTTCTCTGCGGTGGACTTTAGTTCTGAAATGATGTGTTCTTTTAGCTCCGACAGAGAGCAGAGTTCTTCGAATGGTTGAGTAAAACCGAGATCTTTAGCCCACCGGTTCAAGGTTTCTGGGTTGGGAACAATCACCGCGACAAGCATAGATTTGAAGCTGTCTCCATAAACCCATATCTGAGAAGAGAAAATAAGGACAGAAAATGATAATCAGACGACGGATTTAAAGATAACTGAAGAAAACCCTAAAAACAATTGCTTGCTGAACAAGAAAGTGTTGAAAAACTCACATCTTGGACAATAGGATTTTGTCCGTAGATGCTTTCCAAATGCTCGAGAGCAACATATTCTCCTTGAGAGAGTTTGATCAGGTTCTTCTTACGATCGATGATCTTAAGTACTCCGTTTGGAAGAATCTCACCTATGTCTCCTGTTGAAAACACCAAGAGCAAATTCAGAAACCAGAGTCTAAACAATCAAATCTTGTGTTTTAGTTACATCAAATACCTGTGTGGAACCATCCATCTTTCATGACTTCTTCAGTGAGTTCAGGGTTCTTGTAATACCCAGAAAACAAACATTTTCCTCTAATACAGATATCCCCTGCCGGATTTTCCCCCAATGGGTTATAGCCCATTTCCGGTACCTCCTCAAGCCGTATCTCATTGTAAACCGCCGGAACACCGACCGTGCCAAGCATACACATCTCGTCCGGGTAACACAAAGTCGTTCCTCCAAGCGTCTCCGTTAGACCTAAAGCAAACAATCCCAGCAACATTGACTTAGTTTGAAAATCAAGAAACAGAGTAGAAACCCTAGAATGCTAAAGGATATATATATGTACCATAGCCTTGGACGACAAAACAACAAGAAGTAACTCTCAAGAACTCTTCGATCTCAGGACTCAATGGTGCTCCTCCAGATACTAGCAACCGAATTCGACCTCCTAATTGGTTTTTAATCTTAAATCCAAGTAAGAAAAAAATCTTAAAAAATGTTGGCTACTTGTAATGATCAAAGAAGAAACAATCCAAATATGAAGTAAAATCCATTATGTCAACTGTTTTTAACCTTTCTGAAAGCTATGAAGTCAGCCATGGGTGAAGCTTTACTGTGAGAATATCCACGATTCATCCACGCAAGCTTACTGCATCATTAATATAAATTTATTGCGAGGGGAGTGAAAAAAACTAACAAACAGAGGAGACACAAAACAGAGAGATGTCATAAAAATAAGGGAATTTTTTCCTAGACGTAATTCACGTATGACGTAACGCTCTTATAAGTTTATTTTGCGGCATTAGAACTTTTAGGTTTTAATTAGAGAAGTGTACATTTTCACGGTTTTTTTTTTTTTTTTTTTTTTTTGTGTGAAAATAAATAATAATAAAAAACGTGAAAATTAGCATTTTAGAATTTTATTTTGTTTAAGGCAAGTTTTCAAATTTAAGTTTTTAAAAAACGTTAGTATAGCAAATAACGGTAAAGCTTACTATTTATAAAGAGCATAGAAGATGAATCTCCTTCTTGGGTTAAGCTCCTGAAGAGCCTTCTGAATCCCCTCATGGATCCTCTCGAAGACTCTTGGAACTCCGGCTAGAAAAGTCGGTTTCAGTTCTTGAATATCATCACGTAACGCATTCAAATCCTAACACATCAAAGTAATAACCAATTTTCTTAGTTCCTTATAATCCAATTTTTTCTCGTAATTTGATGATGATTATGAATCTTAAGAGATTTACATACTCCATGGTAATAACCAACAGAAGCGCCTTTACGGAAGAAGTATTCCTCATTTGCACGGTCAAGAATATGAGCCAAAGGCAAGAAGGAGAGATAAACATCTTCATGTGTCATCTGATCGACGTATAGAAACCCAAGCGAAAACAGAGGATTAGTCGAAAGGAAACAGATGATAAAGCGAGATGGCATTGTCTACTGTTAATCCTTTATTAAGCAGAAGTGAATTTTTTTATTTGCTAATGTATCTTAGAGTGATTTAAGTATTTTTCTGTTCACTGAAATGGTAATTATTATGTTTATATAATCTTACCGTAGTTAAATATTATGTTTGTCCGCGCAAAACAAGTTTTTAGTGTTTCTTTAAATTGATTAAAAATTGACTGAGAGTTACCTTGTCTTCAAACTGATCCAAGCAGAGATCCATCCCAATTACGCAAGTAGCGGCCGCTTCGTGGGTCAAAACCACACCTTTAGGTTCACCGCTCGTGCCGCTCGTGTACATTATGGTGCACAGGTTAGACGGCTTAGGCGGGTTTAACGCTTCCGGCTTCTCCCGCCCCTGGTCAAATAGTCAACGGTCGAATAGTCAACACACATATATTTTACCATGTGCGAGTGTGGGCACCTAGATTCATTTAATTATATGCGTATAAACCAATGGATAATTTCGTCAAGTTGGTTTAACATGTGCGTGTCATTAAATACCTTCAAGAATGGTCCCATTTTATACTGTACAATTGTAATAACGTAAAATACGAAATTGATTACATTCAAATAATAAAGAAGAGACGAACCATATCGAGAAAATCGAGCCACGAGTATGCTTTGACTCCAATTTCTGAAGCCTTGTGGCTCTGTTCTTCGCACACATTAGTGAAAGAAACTATAGCTTTTAGACGTTTTGCACTTTTGCACTCTGGCTCGAGAAGCTAAAATTTTAGTAAGCATACCAAAAAAAAAAAAAATTCACATTACTCAACATCATTCAAATGTAGAGATTAGTTGATGAAATAGTCTCAAAGATCTTAACTCCTTTAATCTTGGTCTTCTGGACGAACACAAAATCGATTTCTGCGTGATCAACTATATAATCGACTGCTCCTGGACCTAAAAAACATTGGATGTAAACATTTTCTCTGAGTCATGGTCTTGAGTGTTTGAGTTACTATTGTATGCATGGTGACAAGAAAAACAAAATTTGACTTACCCAATGTATCATATAGAGGTACACAGATTAGAGTGTGAGCTGCACAAGCCTAAATATTTAAAATTATGTTAATATAATTATTGTTTGATGTACTTGAGAAATCTGGATAGAAAAACTAAATCAGAGTTTATTAAAAAAGATTGACCTCCATTGCTATGATCCACTGAGGACAATTAGCTCCATAGATCCCCACTCGACACCCCTACGTGGTATATACATAGACCATTTTGTTTCGGTATAAAGTAATAACATAACACTGATATAATTTTGAGAAATTCATACTGTATACGTATAAAATTTTACATGTTCAGCTCCGGCGGCTCGTAGTGCAGAGCCAATCTGGAGAACTTCGTAGTATACTTCCTTGTACGTTTTCCAAATATACGGCCCAACCTATTGTTGACAAAAACAAATTAATCGAAATATCTTTTATCTTCCATTTTAAAATTATGAAAAGTTCATAAAATTCACCTTCTCATCGACAATTTGTCGCCATCCAAGCATGTTGTTATCAGGAAATTTCTCCACTGATTTACTAACAAAACCAAATAGAAATTCATCAAAAACAATTATTAACGGATCCTTGACAAAAAAAAAGAAAAGAAAAAAAAACTATAAATAACGGATATCATATGATACTAAAAGAAAATTAAACCTAAAAATGTCCCAAGTAGTGGTGATATCAGAATCACGAGGAGGAAACCCTTTCTCCGACAAAATATTCCGGTACACCGGACCTACCGATGGCTTTCCATCTTCCCCTTTAACTCCTTCTTCCACCTTTGCTGCAAAAGACTTCATTTTTTCTTTCTCTCTTGTTTTTGTTTTTCATTGAAGAGTATGACTTGAATAATGAATATATATTCCATTTTTCATAAAATTTTTAAATCAGTGAAAAATACGTTAACGTATAATTTGATTACTAAATAGAATTAATCGTTGAGAAGAATGCGGTGAAGTTTCATTAGTTAATTAGTGACAGCTCTCTGCTTACATATACCGTACGTACGTTAATTTAATTACTATATACGTAAATACATTATATTATAATTTCATTAATAGAATGGCATTAATTGACCCAATTTCACTCGAGTACATGATACGCTGTTTATTCATTCTAATAATGTAAACGGTCTTACAACATTAAAATAAAATATTACAGAAATCAACAGGCTCGTTTCTATCAATTATTGGTACATATAATAACATAATTATCAGTAACACACACATCATCGCAATATTTTCAGATTTTCTTTGACGCCAATTTTCCGTACATTTCGTCGATTTGTACCTGTATGATGGAAACGTTAGCGGATCGAATGGTTGCAAACATTCAACATTAACTAAAATATAAAAATTAACTATTCTGTAAAAATTAAACTGAAATTAAGATAATTAATTGAAACCTGATAATATTTGAGAAGTTTGTTCCTCCGATTCTTGAGCGTCGCAGTCACTAAGTCTCTCTCTACGTCGAAAGGTTTTGTTTCCACCGTCACCGCTTTGATGTACTCAAACTTTCTTAGCTAATTTTTTTCATCACCACGAGTAATTCTTTTAGTATATATATTTTTTTTAAATGAAGAATTTTGATTCAGAAAAAATTAAACGAATTCAAAGAAATACCTTGTTCTTCTCTGCCGTGGACTTCAGTTCTGAAATGATGTGTTCTTTTAGCTCCGAGAGAGAGCATAGTTCTTCGAATGGTTTAGTTAAACCGAGATCTTTAGCCCACCGGTTCACGGTTTCTTGGTTGGGAACAATGACCGCGACCAGCATAGATTTGAAGCTGTCTCCATAAACCCATATCTGAGAAAACAAACATAAAAGGATAATCAGACAACAATTTGATGATAATTGAGGAGAAACCCTAAAAATGATCGCTTGCTTGACAAGAACTCATGATTCATAGTTGAAAAGCTTACATCCTGGACAACAGAGTTTTGGCCGTAGATGTTTTCCAAATGCTCGAGAGCAACATATTCACCTTGAGAGAGTTTGATCAGATTCTTCTTACGATCGATGATCTTGAGTACTCCGTTTGGAAGAATCTCACCTATGTCTCCTGTTGAAAGCACAAAGAACAATTCAGAAACAAGAGTCTAAACAATCAAATCTTGTGTTTTAATTACATCAAATACCTGTGTGAAACCATCCATCTTTCATGACTTCTTCAGTGAGTTCAGGGTTCTTGTAATACCCAGAAAACAAACATTGTCCTCTTATACAGATCTCCCCTGCCGGACTTTCCCCGAGTGGATCATAGCCCATTTCCGCCACCTCCTCAAGCCGTATCTCGTTGTAAACCGCCGGAATACCCACTGTCCCTAGCATACATATCTCGTCCGGGAAACCTAATGCCGTTCCTCCAAGCGTCTCCGTTAAGCCTAGTCCAAACAATCACAACAACGTTGACTTTCCTTGGCATACACGAAACAGAGAGTAGAAACCCTAGAATGTGGAGGAGATGTATATATTTACCGTAGCCTTGGACGACAAAGCAACAACAAGTAACTCTCAAGAACTCTTCGATCTCAGGGCTCAAAGGTGCTCCTCCAGATACTAACAACCGGATTCGACCTCCCAATTTGTCTCTAATCTTTAACCGAAAAACAAAACCGGGAAAACTCGGTTTATACGATGACCAGGAACAAAAACAAAAACCCACAAAAAAACAAAGAAAAAACCATTATATATATCAACTGATTTGAACCTTTCTGAAAGCTATGAAATCAGCCATGGGTGAAGCTTTACTATGAGAGTATCCACGATTCATCCACGCAAGCTTGCTACATCATCATTTTGTTTTGCAAGGTTAGGTCATTAGAGAACAGAGAAGATAGAAGAAAATAGAGCAATAACGATGAAGTAGCTTACTGTTTGTAGAGAGCATTGAAGATGAGTCTCCTTCTTGGGTTAAGTTCTTGAAGAGCCTTTTGAATTCCCTCATGGATTCTCTCAAACACTCTTGGAACACCAGCTAGATAAGTCGGTTTCAATTCCTGAATGTCGTCACGTAACACATTCAAATCCTACACAAAACAACATATCACATTTCTCTTAGTTTCTTTATCAATTTTCTTCCTTCCGTAATTTATCATCTTAAGAGGTTAACATACTCCATGGTAATAGCCGACGGAAGCGCCTTTGCGAAAGAAGTATTCCTCATTCATACGGTCAAGAATATGAGCCAACGGCAAGAAGGAGAGATACACATCCTCATGTGTCATCTAATCGTATTTAATCCGCCCAAAGAAAACAGAGGATTAGTCAAAAGTAAAGAGAGGATTAACCAAGACGACGTTCCTTAATGTTAATTCCTTATATATCAAAGCAGAAACTCTAAATCTTATAGACGCATCGAATGCTAAAACTTCTAAATCTTTCATATGCCTCAGCAATTAATTTGAGTTTTGGTTTTGAATTAATTATGGGTTACCTTATCTTCGAACTGGTCCATGTAGAGATCCATCCCAACAACGTAAGTTGCAACCGCTTGGTGAGTCAAAACCACACCTTTAGGGTCACCGCTCGTGCCACTCGTGTACATTATGGTGCATATGTTAAACGGCTTAGGCGGGTTCGTCTCTTCCGGTTTCTCACGTCCCTGGTCAAAAAGTCAACGGTCAAAAAGGTCAACAAAAATATCTTTTATCATGTATAAATGTCGCTGCGTACGGTCACCTAATTCATTTAATTCCATACCTAATGTCGTCAAGTTAGTTACATGTCACTTTAGGCCTCAGATAATGGTCCGAACATAAAAAAGTAAATTTATAATACACAAGGATAATTGTTATTTGGTAAATAAAAAGTGAGACGAACCATATGGAGAAAATCGACCCATGAGTATGTTTTGACTCCAATTTCTGAAGCCTTGTGGCTAAGTTCGTCGCTCACATCAGTGAAGGAAACTATAGCCTTTAGCCGTTTAGCACATTTGCAATCTGGCTCAAGAAGCTAAATTTCAGTAGCATTAAAAAAAAAAATTATTAGTCACGTAAATAAATATTTCGCAGATGTATAAATTAATTAGTTAAAAAATTGTTAAAGATCTTAACTCCTTTGATTTTGGTGTCTTGGACAAATACAAAGTCGATTTCCGCATGGTCTACAATGTAATCGACTGCTCCAGAACCTGAAAATTAAACATGGGATACAAACAATTTTTGAGTTTGGGTCAAGAAGATATATATGAAGAAGAAAAAATTAACAACTTACCCAATGTATCATACAGAGGTACACAGATTAGAGTGTGAGCTGCACAAGCCTAAATATGTTCGTTCACACAAGCATATCATATTTTGTTAAAATTTAATTAAGAAATTTGGGAAAGATAGATAATTCAGAAAAGTATTTCATAAAACATAAAATGAGATGGACCTCCATTGCTATGATCCACTGAGGACAATTAATTCCGTAGATTCCCACTCGAGACCCCTACATATAACATTTTTATTTCAATAAATCTCCAAATACATAAATAATAGTAATGAGTTTAGTTTGAGAAAAAAAGGCATATATATTAATATATAAAGAAATATTTACAGGTTCAGCTCCAAGGGATCGTAGTGCAGCGCCGATGTGCAGAACTTCTTCGTAGACTTCCTTGTACGTTTTCCACGTATACGGTCCAACCTAATCGATCCGTACACATATATAAGCTATAATCGATAAATGTTTTGTCTCCATTTTTTTTATCAAGAAAACTTTAAAAATTCACCTTCTCATTGACAATTTGACGCCATCCAAGCATATTGTTGTCAGGAAATTTCTCAACAGCTTTACTAAAAATTCCCAAAAGAAAGTTTATTTATTACGATAAATATACACAAAAGGTGATAAATATCTTATAATTGAAAATTAAATATAAATAAATATACCTGAAAACGTCCCAAGCAGTGGTGATCTCAGAATCAATCGGAGGAAATCCTTTTTCTGACAGAAGATTCCGGTACACCGGACCTACCGACGGCTTTCCGTCTTTCCCTTTAACTCCCTCTTCCACCTTAGCCGCGAAAGACTTCATTCTCTATTTCTCTCTTTTTTTTTTTTCACTGAAGAGAAAACTTTAATGTTTTTAGAAAGAAAATTTAAAGTTTCATGAATTATTCTGCTTGCGTATTCCGTACTTTATTATTATACGTTGAAATTAAATGAAAATTTAACATTATAATTTAATTCACCAATAGAATGGCATTAATTGTTACCAGTCCCGTCCACCTAAGTTTCTGCATTTATGATAAGCACGAACCTAAGATAGCAAATACTACCAGCTACTCCATTGGGATTTGACACTAACTTGGTTTCCATTTTTTTTATTGAGAAATGAAATATACTATTAAGGATTACTTATCATTATTTTTTACCCATTAATTAACTTCAACCAAAATTATATTTAATAATTAATACCATATATTATACTATCACTAGTTTTAGAGTCACGCCCTAAACGTGAGAGCATGTATAACCCTGGCTTCACTCTCTTTTTCCTTTTTATCATCATCTTCTCTATTATACATGATATTGCAAATTGAAGAATAGACGAAATATGAGAACCTCTGGAAAAAACAATACTAGATATGAAAGTGATGTATGTGTTGCAGTTGTAACCAATGTAAGCACATCGAGAGAAGAATATTCACAGTTAAAACTCTCGAAACAAACTTATTTAAACTATGAAGGAGTTAACACAACGAATATCAAGCTTTTTCACTCTTTTCTTGGTGCAACTTTTCNGCAACTTTTCAAAAAAAGGTTAAAAAAAAAAAAAAAAAAAAACTTTCACAAATAATAAACCAGCAAAACTACAGTGATTAGTTCAAAGAATTTAGTTCTTGGGTCGTAGTTGAAGTTCTACATTGCAACACACCAAACATCAATATTATCCTGATTTATCATAACTGCAATTAGAAAAACGAAGATTAAGCAACTGACCTTAGCTTAGTCGATGGAGCGGAAGACTGAAAAATAGCTTACTGATTTAATACGGAAGCTCGGAATATTGGTTTTACCAGTTTTTATAGAAGCTTTGTGTTTAAAAATTTCTTTGTTTAGGAATATTTTAGAAATGATCAGAGAGAGAGAGAAGATAAGTTGAGGAGCTGAGAAATGGTTGTTGGTTTATATAATAATATATGAGTTGGTTGATACAGGCCAGGCCTGTGTCTTTCATTTTAATATTTTCATTTTTATTATAGTTTTTCTCTTCAATATCAATGTTAAATTATAAAACAAAAAATAAAAATATGAACAAAAGAAATTTCATTAATTCTTGTCCTATATATATAGGCTATAAATGTTGGTCGCCGAAAGTTGAATTTTCTATTAAACTTTTCAACTGCTATTTTTCCATTAATTGATATTACGTCATCTATAAGAAAAAACACTTTTATGGTTTTATAAAGCATATATATCGTCCAATCAGTTTAGTAGAAGAATTAAGTAAAACAGTCTCTTTCTATTGGTGATAACTTGTTTCCTACTTTGAGAATCAATTTGCACAATCATTTATTATAGTTTGTTGCAACTACAAAATGGTTTTTTCAATTTGCAACTTGTATCCTACTCCGAAAATCTTTTTTTTTTTTGTTAAACATCCTACTCTGAAAATCAATTTGCAAAATCATTGTTTTCAAAGTTTTACAATGGATTTTGATGGATTTGTGACGAAAGCTTTTTTTTGACATTTACCAAAAACTAAAACGTTTAGTGGTCCATTTCCTAAAGTTGTTTTGTATATACTATTGCGCGCAGTTACCGTCACGTGATTACGTACTGGTAAGTACTAACTACTAAGTAGCAATCCAGTCGATTTTGTTTCTGTTTCATGATGTGTAAAAAAAAATTTTAGTATCTGTTTTTGTTTGTAATATTCTCTCAAGTTTTCATCCTCACTACTTTTGAATCAAGGCAACACTTAGGATATGATAATTATACAATGATTAACTGTGTGGAATTAGTAAAACAGATCATGATCTCGATTTATATGTTTAGTAGATCGAGATCACTTTTAAAAGACTTTTTTTTTACCGCCAGAAAAGACACTAGTTTTCATGTTTTTTCCGTTTTCCGTACTTGTAGAATGTCAAAGATCGGGACAATTAAAGATTAAATGTACTGTAACTTAGTAGTATCATCATTTTGGAAGAAGTCGTTCATGTTTGAAATTGTTGAGAGATTCTCCATCATGCAATACTTTTCTCTTTATATTAAGAGTTATTTGATCCGTAAACAATAATATCTATAAATTGAGGGAAAACGGTCTATTTCCCCCTCGGAAGTTTCATATAACAACAGATCCCCATAAAGTTTCAACCTCGATCTAAATCCATACCAAAGCAAAGTTTCAGACTTATTTTCCCCTGGTTTGAAAGTTCGAAACTTGTATCCACATAGAGCTTGGTTAACGTGTGTAAACTCGGTTTTAAGCTCGGTTTACTGTACCCAGACAACCATTAAACCTTAACAACGAAACTTAACCAGTTTAAACCGTAAATCAACCCAATTATAAACCCTATAACCCGATTCATCAAAAATCCCCAAATCAGACCTCTCCAAAATCGAACCCTAAATCTTTCGCTCTCTCGCTTTCTCTTTTTGTGAAAAATCAAACTCAAGTAGGTGAGGTACAGATTTCTTCTTAGTTCCTTGAAACGATTCCTGTCTTGCTTTTGTTTAAGTTCGATTTCGTTTTACATCTGGGTTTTGTCTAAAATTAGATTTTGATTTGGTAATTAAGCCCCTGCCCAAATGGAGAAACGATAAATCAAAGACGGAGAAGCCACAGCTTCTAGAGCAAGACGAATTCGTTTACCTAAAGAAGATTCCACAAACGAGCCGTACGAACGCTTATCGTATTTCTCTCCCGCATCTGCTTATTAACACTACCGAAGACTCGCCGGAGCTCTGTCTCATTAAGGATGATGTGATGAAGAAGATCATATCGGAGAACATACCAATCACTAAAGTTCTTAAGCTTTCGAAGCTGAAGTCGCATTATCGATCATTCGAAGCAAAACGGAAGCTTTGTGATTCTTACGATAAGTTTTTCTCTGATCGGAGAGTGATTCCTCTGTTGCCGAGATTGATCGGGAAGAGATTCTTCGTGAGCAAGAAGATTCCTGTGGCGATTGATTTGAATCATAGAAATTGGAAAGATCAGATTGAGAAAGCTTGTGGAGCTGTTCATGAGGACTGGGACTTGTAGTATCATCAAAGTTAGGAAATTGTCTATTAATAGCTATGAAATTGCAGAGAATGTGATGGCCACATTGAGTGGAGTAGTTGATGTTTTGCCTAGTGATTTGAACTTCAAGATCGATCCTTTTGGTGTCAAAGGAGTTCAGAACTAGTTAAAAGTGATGATGCTAGTAAGAGTGTCAAGTCAAAGAAGAAGAAAGGAAGGATTCATGAGGTTAGGATATATGGATAGTTATGTATCATCTTGGTGGTGATGAAATCGAAATGAATGTTGAAGAAGATGGTCTTAATGGTTCTGGAGATAAGAAGAAGATGAGTAGCAAGTCAGCAGCGAGTGAGAAACCAGTGAAGAAATCAAAGTGGAAAAAGCTAAAGAATGACATTGAGAGCAAAGACTAAGAGGAGGAAGAGTGTCCTTAGATTAGTGATCCAATGAAAGAAGATTCTTGATGTATGTCTATTGCAATTGGGATTAGTACTTATTTCATTTGGCTAATAATTCACAGCTTTTGTAGAGATTTGGCTACCAAAAAAGATTCTGAACAGAGACATGTTTTCAAAACACAAAGCAAGCTAAATTCATAATCAAAGCAGTACAACAACAAGTGAAATAGACACAACAACAAGTGAAATAGATTCATAATGCAAAAGAGAATACACTACAACAAACACAATTGATTCAACCTAGTTCTTCTTCTTCTTCTCTTTGTTATCTCTAGTTCCGTCAATGGAGATCAAGAGTATCCACGTCAATTGCTAACCGAAGCTTTGGGTGATAAAGACTGGTTAGTCTCTGTAAGAAGACAAATCCACAAAAACCCAGAACTCCTTTTCGAATTACACAAAACCAGTGCTCTGGTTCGTCGCGAGCTTGACGAATTAGGGGTTTCTTCTCAGAAATCGAAACTAGGGTTCTTAAATTTCTCAATTTGGGGATTTTCCTCAACTGGATGTTTCGGGTCTCAAATTGGGGATTTTTCACGAGTTATGGGTCTTAAATCGGTGTATCACTGAGGCGTTTTTGGTTTGCCTTCGGGTTTGTGTCGGAAACCGAGTTAACCAATCTCTATGTGGATACAAGTTTCGAACTTTCAAACCAGGGGAAAATAAGTCTGAAACTTTGATTTGGTGTGGATTTAGATAGAGGTTGAAACTCTGTGGGGATATGTTGTTATATGAAACTTCCGAGGGGGAAATAGACCGTTTTCCCATAAATTGATCCACATTTCTTTGCTAGGGTCTACATCTTTAATAAGATACAGGAAAGTATCAGCAACTTTTCTGATAGCTTTTATTATAGATGTCAATACTTATTAGAACACGCGAATCAATCATCCAACTCTATAATATACTCCCTCTGTTCTTTATTATAAGATTTTCTAGAAAAAAAATTTGTTTGTAAAAGAAGGATTTTCTGACTTTTGTATGCATAAATTAGCTATATAATTCCTATTCTATCCCAATTGAATGTGAGAATTAGGATATATATCTTCCATATGGAAATAATGTACATTTATGACAATGTTAAAAATGTAATTATACAAGTACTTCTTAATATGGGAGAAAAAACTAGAAAATCTTATAAAAAAGAACAGAGGGAGTATATACGAAAATTTACTTTTTAATATGGAAATTGATTAAAATAAAAAGTTATCGATATTTCGGTTAAAAGGATCAGATAAAAACTTAGCAAGCCACTTTATAAAGAAAAAACTTAGCAAGGCTGATGTTGAAAAAAAAGAAAAATTTAGCAAGCCCATTAAATAGGAAGTATAATATTGCTTAGTTAACTGCCGGTTAATAGACTGTATCATGTATTTACAGTCTATTACCGGTCAAATACAAATGATTAGTTTTCAACTATTTATTTAATAGAGATCATTTTCGACTTTATATTTGTCAACTTTATTAGCTTTTTAGTTCCAACTTCTAACTATCAAAGCTTCAGCTTAAGTCAACAAAATGGGGAAAAAAGTCGAAGTCCGGCGATTACTTTGAAAACGAAAATTGCTCGTAAAACCTACCAAGTCAAGTAGATTATTGATTAATAGATATCTTTTTGCTTGATTAAATATTTTCATAAACCTACATATATATAGGAGTGGCAAATAGTTTTGTTAATAAGATAGACTGGATCGGCTCCTTTTATTTTAATTTAGATTGAAATAGAATGTTCTTCTATATATGTAAGCTCTCGTTTTATTTCCAAATCCAAGTAGGTTGTAAGCTTTAATTAGAACGAAACCTATTAACGTACAATGTAACATTAAATATCTCCAACCTTCAATACGGACTACTATTAATAACAAATAGTGTATGGAGAAGGAGACAATTAATATGTGTCACAGACTCACAGTTGTAGCCAGGGTTCAAATAATATAATAACTGGTATTAACGAATTGAAGCTCCTGTACAGTTTGCAAAACTATAATAGTAGTAGTATAAATCTTGGAGAAGTACAAATATCAATGGTTGTTTTGCTTTCAACGCCAATTTTACTCGTCTTGTTAACCAATAAGAGAGGTCAGAACTCAGAAGAGTGTCGCTAGTGCAAATAGATAAAAGCCAGCTAGATTGAACCTTCTAAATCATTCCGAGTCTTAGGCTCTTTTTCCTTTTTTTTATTGTCTCCAAAAATATTCCATCTGCTATCATATCCATCATTTGTTTAAAATCTTAAATTTTTAAAAATTCAGTATCGGTGCAATTACTTTATACATAACAACAGATCTCAGAAACGAGAGTATGTGGTCCTTATGGAATTAAACTCCAGTCACAGCCAACCTTCACCTTTAACTGGCAAACACTAATTGCACAGCTAAATGTTGGTCCTTCCAAATATCAATTAATCACCAAAGACCATCAGTCCATCACCTTCACTACACTAATTGCACAACTAAATTTTATGAGTGATGAGGGATGAGGCATCTAGTCAATTACTAACCATTAAGACAAATATACTACTGTGTTTTTTCTTTACTTTTTTGGTTAAAACTCAAATTATATTTCTTTTTTCCTGCCAACAATTTAACAATTGTAAGATCAGAATAATTCGCACAAACATATATTCGTTTTAATAACAAGAACGCAGGCAGGTCATTACTTGACTCATCAGCGATGTATATTAAAATCACAAAATACTAGGTTGATTCTAATCATCATAAGATCTACGAAAGATTAATTTCTAGTTAACCATAAGAAGATTAGTTAAACTAAACGTCATCATCAACAATAACCATACGGGGTTTAATTAAGATCTTAGATGAATCTTTTTTTACTTACATCTACTCTTACTACGTTTTCAGTTACCAAAATATAGAGCTTAGAGGTCATTCATTGCGTCTTCTTCTTTATCTTATTACCATGGAGCAGACGCAGTTGTCTGACACTCAAGCTTCAAATCTTCAATCTCTTGATCAATCGTTTCTGCACATGATTTCATTTCAATTGTCCTTTTGTCCGCAGCTTCCTTCTTCTCTTCCGCAACCACTTTNAATTTTGCATTCTAACTCCACCATTTCTTCTTCAAGCTTGTGCCTTTCCATCTCTTCAGCTTCAATCTTCTTCTCAAGACATTTTCTTTCCTCCTCTTTCTTTGCCCGATCATCTTGCAGACACATAATTTTGTTGATCCGGGACTGAGGGGTTGCAACATCAAAACCGTGCTTCTCTAGCTCGGTTAAAGAACAACTGAGGCTACTTAGTTTGCTTGTGGAAACAT
>OVAQ01000431.1:0-29169 GCA_900406345.1 Erysimum cheiri | reverse complement strand
ATTGCTTTACTTTGTGCTTGGGTTTACGTCATTTCCTCTATCCTCCTCGTTGCTGAGCTCAGCTTTGCAGCAATGAAAGAAGACAATGCAGCAGAGGTCAGCTTCACGGGGCTTGCAACCAAATCCTTTGGAAACAAATTTGGAGTTTTTGTGGCTTTTGTCTATGCTTCACTGAGTTTCTCTTTGATGGTTGCTTGTGTCTCGGGTATTGGCTCCATTGTGTCTCAGTGGTTTCCTTACATAAATCCGTTCTTGGCCAATGCTATATTCCCACTGGTGTCCGGAATCTTGATAGGGTTTTTTCCTTTCGATGCCATTGATTTCACCAACAGGTGTCTCTGCTTCCTCATGCTTTTCTCTATAACTTCACTTGTGGCCATTGGTTTATCTGTGGCTAGGTCCAATGTGTTAGCCTCATTTGGTCAATCGTGTTGGAAAGTCTCCACTGTTTTACCTGCGGTTCCTGTTATGGTACTGACACTAGGGTTTCATGTCATCACGCCTTTCATATGCAATCTCGCAGGAGATTCGGTTTCAGATGCCCGGAGAGCCATTCTTGTAGGTGGTGTTGTGCCATTGGCTATGGTGTTGTCATGGAATCTAATTGTTTTGGGGCTTGCAAGAATCAATGTGCCTGTGCATTCTTCAGCCATTGACCCTATCTCTCTTCTTCTATCTGTGAACCCTTATGCTTTATCTGCTGTTCAAGGCTTTGCTTTCTCAGGCTTAGCCACCNTCAGATGCTCGGAGAGCCATTCTTGTAGGCGGTGTTGTGCCATTGGCTATGGTGTTGTCATGGAATCTAATTGTTTTGGGGCTTGCAAGAATCAATGTGCCTGTGCATTCTTCAGCCATTGACCCTATCTCTCTTCTTCTATCNGCTGTTCAAGGCTTTGCTTTCTCAGGCTTAGCCACTAGCTTAATCGGATACGCTGTTAGCTTCCCTAAACAGCTCCTCGATACATGGAAGCTTGTGTCTAAGCAATCAAGTGGATCAAATGGAAATGGAAGAATTGGGTTGGTAAGCTTCTCATCGAAGGAGGGTAACAAGAGAACTAATGGCAGAGTTTCATACAGTGAACCAGCAAAAGCTCGTGATGGATTTGAAGCAGTAGTGATGCTATTTGTGCTTGGAGTTCCAGCTCTAATTGCAACATTCTTTCCCTCAACATTCTCGAGAGCTCTGGATTTTGCTGGTGTTTATGCAAACTGTTTCCTTTTTGGTGTCCTACCTCCTGCAATGGCTTATATTCAACAGTCCAGAAAGAAGCTCAGGTAAATTCACCGTTCAACACAAAACATTCTCTGTAGTCCTCTGTTTCTTTATTTCAACTATCTTTGGGATTGATATGAAACCAAAACCTTCTGATTTTGCAGGTCAAGGGTTCTTCCCGGAGGCAACTTTACCTTGTTGATCTTATTCCTAATTGCCATTATTCTCGGAATATGGCATTAGATCACCATCAAATAGAAATGTTTTGTTTGTATCATTCTACACAGACTTATGCCATGATCTAACTATGCTAACCAGACGCTAGGGATGCAAAAAGACNATATATGCGTTCTTTGGTTCCTTGTATAAACACTTTTAGCGATAGAGAAGTCTTTTTTCACATAGCAAACGATCACATTTCACGGTGGATGAAAAAAGAATAATATTATGGGCTTAACTGTGATTGTAGATCTATAATTGTTGGAAGGCGTACTAAAAATCAGATGCAGCGATCGACATAAAAATTGAAATTTTGGATTTATCAGACATCAATATTGCCTTCACACACATGTTTGCTAGATGACAGTGCAGGGACACAATTATTTAACTTAAGATAGTCAGTGATTATAACTCCGTGATTTGACATTTATGGCTATCCTGAACAGATACTGTGTTGAGTAGGAAACTACTTTGGTCACTGAGACTAAGATGAGGAACTTGGAGAACATAAAAACTATGGATTCAGGTCAAAGTTCGCCTCCAGTAGGTTCTGAATTTTGGACAAGGAATCAACCTTAAAATCAGGTTGCAGACCGGAGACGGAAAAATCATCTGGTCCATATCTTCCGGTTTCATCTAGCAAGCAAGTAAAGGCTCCAGCTCGTTTTCCACATGCTATCTGCAGAAACGAGTGAAGAAAGATCAATTACCAGTTGTGTTGTTCAATCAAGATGTGAAGATATAGTCTGAGAGTTGGTCCGCAGCCCTTCACATAGCAAATCTTTAAGCAATGACATAAAAAGATCCGTGTTTAAGCTTCTTTTTCATGGACTTAAACACGGGCATTGCTTAAGATTTGCTATGCAGAAGGGTTGACCTAAGGCTTATCATGTCTGTCACTTACATCATCTTTTAAGCTGTCACCAACCATCATGACTTCGTTAGGTTGAATGTCCCATTCAGAACATATGTGCAACAGCGGGTCTGGGTTTGGTTTATATGGACGAAACTCTCTGCCTAGTGCTGGAGAAAAGATAACCTATACAATGAAAAATAATTGTAAGGAACTGACTCAGATCTTTACTCTCTGATAAACAAACTGACCCAGCAAAACCAATCATGCAGCTGATTAGACAGCTTTGTCAAAATGTCTTCAATTTTATATATTTGACTTAGAGCTTTAACATGCTTAACCTCAAAACGTTGGTGGAAGATGTCGACTGCCTTCTGAACATTGCGTGTAATTAGCCCCCTCCTACAAAGCACATACAAAAAGTACAAACAGTTGGTTATCTTCTTAACATTGAGTAAAGTTATCAGGAGCAAAAAACAAAACTTATAGAGAGAAGAATCTGAAACCGACTTTATCTTTTTGGAATCAAGAAAGCCACATAGTTCAGCAGCACCTGCAACATAATTTATCGCATATCAGAAGAGAATTATAAACCTCTAACCACCGAAGAAACACAGTACTACTTCATCAGATGATGTAGACATCTTCCTTCATCTTCAGTTAATCTTATGTGCTATCTAGATTTTCAACTGCTAAATCATCTTATAAAACTCAACTTATGTGCAACAGCATAAAGTCAATGACCAGTAAAGGAGCGATCACAAATCGTGATGTGGGGAAGGAAAGTTCTCAAGAGACAAAATAAGTATCTGATTAGCTAAAACAATGAAAGTCAAACAAGCTTCATAGACAAGAAAGTCTTGCAACACATCACGATTCACTTTGTACAGATCTTCAATTTTTTCAGCCTTGAAATTGCTATCTTTTCTAGTTGTAATTCTACCAACTTCTAAATTCTCAATCTTTAAGCAAAAAGGTCTCAATTTCTTTTACTATAAAACCACAGCCGAATACCTAAATCCCTGACACTCCCCACAAATCCTCTGCACAAACACAAACTCAAAATCAAAAATCAAGCGGAGGAATCCGTACCAGGCATGATTTGGAGCTTATCAATTCCCTGTTTCTCATAATCGGCAATGATTTCATACGCCTTCTGCTGTTTGTCGGGGCTCCACGACTCGATATGGTGAAGAATATCGATTCCAGTAGGGCTCTCTGCTTTGATTCGCTTGTACGCATCTTCACCAAGAACAGCTCTATACATTGCCGCGAAATCGATGACCGGAACCGTTAGGGTTCCGTCCATATCGAATACAACGCCTCTGAGGCGAGCTTTAGCGTTGGTCGTTAGATTCGCCATGGAAATCGAACAAGAAGGTCTGAGAGTGAGCGCAATAAATGATCTTGATAAGAGGAAAGTCATGGAAAATAAATGGTATTGCTCAAACTGAAATTCAGGCACATACGTTTTAAACGGTTCATAATTATTCTCTATTTTTAACCAATTCGGTTCGGTTTTATTGAACAACTTGGTTTTGTTTTTGGGTAAGAGAAATGTTCTTTGGTTTTCACTTAACCATGTTTGTGTAAGTGCTTAAGAATGGAAACAAAGACACCAACAATCTTAACAACAATGGTTCTGCTGCTTTTTCTCTTCTTACTCTCTTCCTCTTCTTTAAAGGTTTCCTCTTTGGTTCATTTCTCGGCTGGTCGGGAATGGTCCCCAGTCCCTCTAACTCGTCCCAGCCACCAAACTTAGAAGCCATTCCAGCTGAACCACGGTTGATTCCACGGTCATTGACATTGTTTCTAACCGATGATGGGTTGTATTGAATCCTGCTCCTTATTCTCTCCACTTCTTCTTCTTCTTTCTCCTCTATCCCAAATTGATTTGCCATTGATGCTCTTCTGCGTTTATCCCAACCAATCAACTTCTGGAACGCATAGAATAACAACGATGGGCCAATGGCTACGGCTAGTGACACAAGAAAAGCTTTAGGTCCGGTGCTGAGAAAAAGCGATACGACGATGAACGGGAGGAGATATCCATACGATCTGAATGCCTACAAAGTGACAAAGAACCATAACCGGTAAAGATCCACATTCCACACCAACAAAAAGAGACAATCGTCTGGTGATGCAAATGTATTAGATCAATAAGCCATTTGTCTTAGCTTTGAGCAGAAAGAACACAATCTAGAATTTATTTGCAAGTACCAGTACCATACAAAAGTATGAACATTCTCAAATATCCATCTCATTTGAAATCAAAACTAGTTCAGATTCACTGCTCCCACAATATTACAAGATCTCCGTAACCAATACCAAGGACCAATCTTGATACTTTAATCAATCCGCATTTTCAATTAACAGTAGTAGAATCCCAATTTCAGCGCAAGGCATTTTCTTTTGTCAGGTTAATTCCATAGTTAATTTTCCAAAAAATGAAACTTATCGAAACTAAATTACCTTTAAAATCCAAACATTATCTATAATTTCCTCTAAGATCTTCCACAGGTCAAAATTATCACTACCACCACCACCACCATCATCATCATCGTCTTCAACATTATCTTCAAAGAGTTCCTCCCAAAGCTCCCGCCGCTTCCTCCCCCTTTTTACTCTTTCCGTCAAACGGTATCCCCTACCATCATCCGCTGAGGCGCATATTTTATAGCTGAATCTCCGGCGATTCAGCGGAATTGCCTTCACCAAAGCTACTGTAGAGCGTGAGGAAGAGAAACAGAGATGGTGAGAATCAGAGGAGGGGAATCTAGGGCTTTGGAATCGCCATACACGGAGGTTAGAGAAGCTAAGGAAAATAGAAGCTCGCGGCAACAAAAGAGCTACTCTATCCGCCATTAACGGACGTCTGGCGAAGCGACAACAGTGAAGAAAATAATTTGCTTCATGTAATAGAGTAGCCACTCAACTTGCGCCACGTTGTCATCATCTCCTCCATTAAAATTCGAATACCATTAACCGGATTGGTCCACGAGAATGTTCGAATTCAAATCCGGTTTAAGTATAAGGGTAATCTCGGAATCACAAAGCTAAATGTCTGACCTGACATGCCTACGTGGATTCTCTATTCTCTTCCTTTTTTCCAGAAACCAGGGAGAGGGAGACGAAGCTTCAAACAAGGAAAAAAAAACAAAAACCAGGAGAGAAAATTCCGAGGGAAAACGCGAGAAAATTTCCTGCGAAAATCTGCAGCGAATCACTGGAAAGGTAAAAGCCGAAGGGTTTAAGGTCTCTCTGCTATCGACATCGTCGGGGAAATTTGAAATTTCGTCCGCAAAAAAACGTGAATGTAGCCTTAATCTTTCGCATTATTTACGTCGATCAGAGATTTTGAAGCTTGGAAAGAGAGAATCGTTCGTGAAAGATTTGTGTTTGGATCCATGGTGTGGAAACACCTTCTGATTGGGTTCTCAGGGATATTTTCTAATGTTTCTCCCGTTGGAAATCTTCAGCCGGGATCGTTTTTAGAAAAATCAGACCAGATTTGGCCGTTGTAATGGTACGAAGCTCTCTTCTCTATTCTGCATTGTCATTTCTCCGTGTTGTTCATCTTTCTCTTCTTATGCTATACACGTAATTGGTTTGAAGCTGATTTTTATATTGCCCTTTAATTTGGTTGAAATATTTATATGATTTACTTATAAGCGTACGAGAGGAAGACAGATTCCCTTGCAGATTTCATTGGAATGAGAACAAAAATAACCGCTATTGAAGTTTTTTTCTATTGTCCTCCACCTTAATCAGGCTTCAGTAAAGGTAGCTGTGGGGTCAAATGTCTGGGTGGAAGATCCAGATGAAGCCTGGCTAGATGGAGAAGTAGTGGAAGCTAACGGTGAAGAGATCAAAGTTAACTGCCAAACCAAGACGGTTAGTCCCTTTTCTCAGAAGCAACGAGACAATCTGTTTTTTTGTAGTTCACCGCCTTCTTTTGGCTAAGTGGCATTGCTTCCTAAATGATTCTACATTACTCTGTAGCTAGTAGACTTGAGATTTGTTCAACTCTTATTAAGCTACATGAAGATGGGTAGTGAGTTTTTGTGATGCTTTCTTTTGTAGGTTGTGGCAAAGGTTAATGCTGTTTACCCCAAAGATCCTGAGTTTCCTGATCTTGGCGTGGACGACATGACAAAGCTTGCGTATTTGCATGAACCAGGGCTGCTTCTCAATCTAAAATCCCGATACAATGCAAATGAAATATATGTACGCTTCAGCATGTAACCCTTGTCAGTTTTTCCTTCTTTCATTACACCCACTTATGGATTCTTTCTCTAGCTTTCTACCACTTTTTTGCTTGAAATGACTTCTTTCGCTTATATATATCATTCCGATGATCTTAAGGTTTCTGCAGAGTTGTAGGTATATCATCAATATGGTTTTTCTGAAGTGGCTGTAGCAAGCTAATTCGTTCTTGATTGTTACAGACATACACAGGGAATATACTGATAGCTGTGAACCCCTTTAAAAGATTACCCCACCTATATGGAAATGATATAATGGAGCAATATAAGGGCACAGATTTTGGCGAGTTAAGCCCACATCCTTTTGCAGTTGCTGATTCTGCATACAGGTAATATTCAGTTGCGTAGATGAAACTTTAGCTAATGTTGCACTACCATTTGTTTGGGCCTTACAATCATCAAGAATATAAATTTAGAAAAATGATCAACGAGGGAGTAAGCCAAGCAATCTTGGTGAGTGGGGAAAGCGGTGCTGGGAAGACAGAGAGCACAAAGATGCTCATGCAATATCTTGCATACATGGGTGGAAAAGCGGAGAGTGAAGGACGATCTGTAGAACAGCAAGTTTTGGAGGTAGATAGACTGTTGAAAATGCATCTACATTCTTACTAAAGATAGACTCACTGAGTTTCTCTCTGTAGATATCTTCTTATTCTTCTCGTATTATGTTCCTGTTATGCAGTCAAACCCAGTTTTAGAAGCTTTTGGTAATGCAAAAACCGTCAGAAACAATAATTCAAGGTGGAATGTCATTCACATTTCTTGATTTTTCCAGGTTATGTATTATATTAAAGTCAAAACTTGACATATATTGGCAAATCTCATATTGCAGTCGTTTTGGTAAATTTGTGGAGATTCAGTTCAATCATATGGGAAGAATCTCAGGAGCTGCTATTAGAACATATTTGCTGGAGAGGTCACGAGTTTGTCAAGTTTCTGATCCTGAAAGAAACTATCATTGCTTTTACATGCTTTGCGCTGCGCCAGAACAGGTAAACGTGCTCCCTTCTATGGGTACCTTAGGTCGAACAGAAGGTTCTGCATATCCAATGCTTGACCTTATATGAGATTCATACTGACAAAATTAGCTTCTGCTATGAGATTTTAGGAAACTGAGCGGTATAAGCTGGGGAAACCGAGCACATTTCACTACCTAAATCAATCGAATTGCTATGCATTGGATGCACTTGATGATTCCAAGGAATACATTGCTACGAGGAAAGCTATGGACGTTGTTGGGATTAGTCCTGAAGAACAGGTACTATCTGGTTATCATTTACATGATCAGTATTCATTAATGAGAACAACCCTTCTTACATTTTATTATCGTAGGATGCAATCTTCCGGATAGTTGCTGCTATTCTTCATCTAGGAAACATCGAGTTTGCTAAGGGTGAAGAATCAGATGCTGCAGAACCGAAGGACGAACAATCCCAGTTCCATCTAAAAGTGGCTGCAGAACTTTTCATGTATATGCTTCACTATTCTGTGTTCTCGGAACATATTTCTTGTTGAGGGGAGTTCAAACCCTGATTGCTGTTTTTTGGTAGGTGTGATGAGAAAGCTCTAGAGAACTCCTTGTGCCAAAGGGTGATGGTGACTCGTGGTGAAAGCATTACAAAGCCTCTTGATCCTGGTAGTGCAGCACTAAGCAGAGATGCTCTTGCCAAGATTGTCTATTCTAAATTGTTCGATTGGTAGGTTAACAATAACAGACTCTTTCGTAAGGGCTTATTATCAATCTTGGGATTTGAATTTTTGAAAGGTTACAAATTTATTGCCCTCAGGCTTGTGACTAAGATCAATAATTCCATTGGCCAAGACCCAAGTTCTAAGTACATTATTGGAGTCCTGGATATATATGGATTCGAGAGTTTCAAGACAAACAGGTGCTTAACCGGTACGCTTCTTGTGTTGCTTATTCTTCTTCAAAAACACTGAGCAGATGGTTTATTGTAAAATTTCTTTAGTTACTTAGCTATTTTGTCTTTTGGGACAATATTAATATTCTCATTATTGGTTGTTCCTAGCAGTTTTAATGCTCTTGTTACAATTCCAACGTTTTCTTTCTCTTTCACAAACTTTTTGCAGTTTTGAACAGTTTTGTATAAACCTGACAAATGAGAAGCTGCAACAGCATTTCAACCAGGTTGGAGACTGATTTTCTTTTCAGAGTTTGGATTCTTGATTGATCTAAATTATGCTGATCCATATTCATGCATATGTTCCTCTCTTCTGCAGCATGTGTTCAAGATGGAGCAAGAAGAATATACTAAGGAAGAGATTGACTGGAGTTACATAGAGTTTATTGATAATCAGGATGTCCTTGATCTTATAGAAAAGGTAAGTAGCAGTACACTGAGTGGTGTTGGAACCTTTAATGCGTTTTCTAGTAGTTCTAACTTCAGACATTTTTATTGATTTCCTGTACCTACGACACAATTATTTCATGTCAGAAACCTGGAGGCATTATTGCCCTTCTTGACGAAGCTTGGTAATGTATCTAACCTCAATTTCTTTCTTCATTGATTTCTTTGATATTTCTGCAATACGTTGCTGAGTTTGTATTTGCCTCTACAGTATGTTTCCAAGATCAACACATGATACACTTGCGCAAAAGCTATACCAGACATTTAATAGCCACAAGCGTTTTACCAAGCCAAAATTGGCTCGTACCGACTTTACCATCTGCCATTATGCTGGTGATGTTAGTGATTTAATTTCCTCAGAAGTGTATGCTTGACGTTTGTCTATGAGTAAACTTGGCGTGATGACTGTGTTCTTGTTCAATTTCAGGTCACCTATCAGACTGAACTGTTTTTGGACAAGAACAAAGATTATGTTGTTGGAGAACATCAATCTCTCATGAACTCTTCAGATTGTTCCTTCGTCTCATCGTTATTCCCAAAACCGCGAGAGGAATCCTCCAAAACATCAAAGTTCTCATCAATAGGCTCTCAGTTCAAGGTCTGATAATAATGTTAAATACAACAACTTCTGCTTATATTTTATGCATTGATTCTCACCCACGTACTAAAATACAGCAACAACTACAATCTCTGCTCGAGACGTTGAACACCACAGAGCCACACTATATACGTTGTGTTAAACCAAATAACGTTCTTAAGCCAGAAATTTTTGAGAACGTTAATGTTCTACATCAACTTAGGTGTGGGGTAAGCTTAATGTTTCAGAGAACCATATGCTTTCATTTTTGCAACTGCAACAATTATTCACCCTTTACATGATGTTGTGAAACATTCATTTCTGACCTCAGGGGGTCATGGAAGCCATTAGGATTAGTTGTGCTGGATATCCTACTAGAAAGCCTTTCAACGAATTTTTAACCAGGTTCCGAGTTTTGGCTCCGGAGGCTACGGATAGAAGGTAGATCTACCAATGCTTAACTTTTTAAAATAAATTCTTACTTTAATGCTAAATCGATGTCAAGGTATTAGACTCATAAACCTTTGACCTCTGGCCTTTATGTTTATAGCTTTGACGAAGTCGACGCTTGCAAAAAACTACTAGCAAAAGTGGACCTAAAAGGTTTTCAGGTGCGTTTTCATATCTTTATCTCACAGTTTCTGGATTGCTGTTTTTATATAGTGATCTCCAAAAAACATATAAAGGGTACTGGCAACGATATGTTCATGGTTACACTGCATAAGACTCTTATATGGGCTTTTCTTCTTGTTCATATGCCATGATAAGTTGGATGAATTCGGTTACTACATTTATTTTTAAAATCACAGATAGGGAAGACAAAGGTGTTTCTTAGGGCTGGTCAGATGGCAGAACTGGATGCTCACCGAGCTGAAGTTCTTGGCCATTCAGCAAGGATTATACAGAGGAAAGTCCTTACATATCAGTCTCGCAAAAAATATCTGCTGTTGCAGTCCGCTTCAACTGAAATCCAAGCCTTTTGTAGAGGTAATACATGTTGTATGCAATTGCAGGTCGGGTAGATTGTTAGCTTCAAATATAGGTTCATGTCTTATCTGGCATCTCCCAACTTATTGCAGGACATATTGCACGCCTTCAGTTTGAGAACATGAGAAGAGAAGCTGCTTCTCTGAAAATTCAAAAGCAGGCGCGGACATATATATGTCAGACAGCCTTTAGAAAGTTGTGTATTTCAGCTATTTCTATTCAGGCTGGGTTGCGTGCAATGGCTGCTCGAGTTGAACTTCAACACATGAAGAAGAGAAAAGCGGCAATCATTATTCAAGCAAGTTTAAAACTTCATATTGATGATATCTATCTCTCCTTTTCCGTATCTTAAAGATGTCAAATACTTAAATTTGTTTGAGTATCAATAACCTGTAAGTTACTGATTTCACAGAGTCAAATCAGAAGATGTTTGTGTCGACTGCGGTATTTGAGAATGAAAAAAGCAGCTATTACCACTCAATGTGGCTGGAGAGTGAAAGTTGCACGTCGAGAATTGCGGAAGCTTAAAATGGTGACATTCTTTCTTGACTACCAATTGGAGCTCTTAGTTTCTCTAAACCTGGTTTTTATGATCCTACCTTCCATGAGATGTACAGGAATTTTCAACATGATTGTCAAGATATTGAAAACTTGTATAATTGTGGGCTGGAATTTTCTGTCAGTATATTCTTGTATTTTAGGGTCTATTTGAGAACTCATGTTGATGATAGTCAGTTTTCAAATTCACTGGAATGTGTGCGGACATATCTTAAGATATCTTTGTTTTCCAGGCTGCTAAGGAAACAGGAGCCCTACAAGACGCTAAGACTAAGCTAGAAAAGGAAGTGGAAGAACTAACTTCATGCTTAGAGCTTGAGAAACAAATGAGGGTACACATCACACTACTTGCCATGCTGAATAAGTGAATATTGATATTTTCTCAAACCATAATACTAGATCTTGTTGCTATTTCTCTTTTCTGTGTGAGGCATCTAATCTGCCGACTGATGCAGATAGAGCTTGAGGTAGCCAAAACTCAAGAAGTCGAAGACTTGCGGTCAGCTTTAAATGATATGGAACTTCAGCTTGGGGAAACTCAAGAAACCACAAGTGAGGAGATATTGAAGTTGCAGTCTGCTTTACAAGACATGCAACTTGAATTTGAAGAGCTTGCTAAGGAGCTGGAGATGACGAATGATCTTGCTGCAGAAAATGAACAGCTCAAGGTAAGGTCACAAATTAGATAAGAATTTTTTGCTCCTTGATATTCTTCCGTTTATGGGTTGAAGGTTACAGATTTATAGATATTCAAACATATGATCGTGGTTGTCTGTCTTATTCATTTTCCTTGTAATTTCTAAGGATTTGATGAGCTCGTTACAAAGGAAAATTGATGAATCCGAGACCAAATATGAAGAAACAAGTAAGGTAAGTGAAGAGCGAGTAAAACAGGAGGTTCCCGTCATTGACAAAGGTGTAATCATCAAACTCGAAGCTGAAAATCAACAATTGAAGGTAAAATTACTTGATATTGACATTTGATACACGATCAAGATTCATGGCAAAAAGAGGTTCATTTGAGATTTCAATGTTTCCTCTGAATAATTGATATCTCATCAAGCACTTTCGTAGGCATTGGTCAGTACCTTGGAGAAGAAAATCGATGCATTAGACCAAAAACATGACAAAACAAACTCAAACATCTCATATCAGTTGAAAGAGAGTGCTTCATCTGATTATGAGATTCAAGGTAATCTTGCAGCTGAGAATGAACGTCTCAAGGTAAAGCTGTAGGGATGTAGGTCAACTCATGCTCCTCTTAGTCTTTTCAGGTTTGTTTTTCTCATTGATACGATGTATGACACTTCTCAGGCACTTCTGAGCTCACTAGAAAAGGAAGATAACGAAAACGATGACAATGATTTATCAAACGAGCAAAAGGAAGGGACACACATGCTGAACGAAGAGAGATTTACGGAGGATATTTTGGTTGATGATGAAAATGAAATGACCAACAAGCTTGCTGCTGAAAACAAAGATTTATATGTAAGTGTTTCATAAAATGTAACCTTCCGATTAAAAGTTTGTGGTTAATGTCTCTCTTTAATTTATTAAAATTCCACAGGATCTGGTAGATTTGTTAGAAAAGAAAATAGCTGAAACAGAGAAGAAGTATGAGGATGCAAATAGACTTTGTGAAGAGAGGCTTAAGCAGGTTGTAGACACAGAGACAAAACTAATCGAGTTAAAAACATCTATGCAAAGGTTATCGATTTGCATTCTCTCTTTGTCTAAAGTTTCAATCTTCTATCTTTTCTTTGCTATATATTTGCATTTGCAACAGTTACTACTACATATGCATTACTTTTTTACTCTTATCTTTAGGCTCCAGGAAAAGGTCTCTGACTTGGAAACAGAAGACAAAATTCTTCGACAGCAAGCACTGTTTAATTCAGCTTCCAAGAAAATGTCACCCCAGGTGTCATTTGCAAGACCGCGGGTAAAATTCCCCTATGCAATTTCTCATATTCCTATATAGATTTTTTTTGAAAAAAACTCTTGACATCTTCCTTTTTTACGTACCTCTTACAGCCAGTGGAGAACGGACATCATGTAAGTGAAAAACTAATGAACTGATCTTGTATATACGTAATCATCTTCGCAAGTCTTTGTTACTAGAGCTTTATAATAGAAATCTCTTTCTTACAGGAATCCTTTGCTCCTATACCATCAAGAAGGTTCGGGACACTGTCTTTTAGAGGATCTCGGATTGAACGACAACCGCATGTATGTGCATAACGAAAACATCAGTCATAATATTGTAATACTTGTTTGCATTTGTTAATTAGAAATCTCATGTTTGTATATATGATGCAGGAATTTGTTGACGTCCTTCTCAAATGTGTTTCACAAAATGTTGGTTTCAGCCACGGAAAGCCTGTTGCAGCATTTACAATATACAAATGTCTCATACACTGGAAAATATTTGAAGCAGAGAAAACCAGTGTCTTTGACCGTATTGTTCCTGTTTTTGGTTCTGCTATAGAGGTAGCCTGAAGTTTACATACTAGTCGCTTTGTGGTATTTGTGGTGAAAGAATCAATGAAACTATGTTTCTTGACAACTGCCTCTCAGATAATCTGACAATAGGAAATATGAAGGCTTAGATATCATTTCATTTGTTTCCTGATACGGCTTAGACTTGAGTTAGATTGAAAGTTGAAATTGTGTCATCATGCTTTGCGTTTTGTCTGTTTTCAGAACCCAGAAGATGATAACAATTTGGCTTATTGGCTAACAAACACATCTACGCTGCTGTTCTTGCTTCAAAGAAGCTTAAAATCACATAGCACAACAGGTGCAAGTCCAAAGAAACCTCCTCAGCCAACTTCATTTTTTGGGAGGATGACACAGGTAAAAGAATCCAGTTTATCGACTCTAAGAATACCTTTACCATACTAATGGCCATAAGCTTTAACTAAGAGTTTCTTTGTCTTGTGGGCCTTTCTCTAATATGAATTCTATGTGTTTTAGGGTTTCCGTTCATCCTCCTCGGCCAGCCTTTCAGGTGATGTAGTGCAACAAGTAGATGCTCGATATCCTGCTTTACTTTTCAAGCAGCAGCTTACAGCCTTCATTGAAACTATATATGGAATATTTCAAGAGAACGTGAAGAGAGAACTCGCACTCGTGCTTTCGTCCTGCATTCAGGTAGACCTGTTTATGATTTCCTTCAATATAAATCAAAATTTGTAAGATAATGATCTCTGCAAGATAGGGTCATCTCACATTAGTTCTCAACTAATGGATCAGGGACTGAAAGATTCATCACATGAATCCTCCGCAGAGACTTTATCAGCTGAGTCATCTGAACAGAACTCACCAGAAAAGCCATCTGAAGAGAATCCACCGGCAAAGCTGTCTGAAGATAATTCACCAGCAAAGCCATCTGAAGAGAATCCACCGGCAAAGCTGTCTGAAGATAATTCACCAGCAAAGCCATCTGAAGATATTTTAAAGCCATCTGAAGAGAACTCACAGGCAAAGTTATCCGAAGAGAATCTACAGGAAAAGCTATCCGAACTGAATCCACATTCAAAGCCATCGACAGACAATTCACCGGCAAAACCATCTGAAGAGAATTCACCCACAAAAACTTGGCAAGACGTCATAGATCTTTTGAATCTGCTTCTCGGCACATTGAAGAAAAATTACGTAAGAACTTTTTTGTATTCGAGGATTAAAGATTTTGTGTTTGCTTCTGTTTACTCCTAGATTTCCACTCTGACAAACTTCTTCATTCAGGTTCCTCTGTTTCTTGCTCAGAAGATTTTCAACCAAACATTCCAAGTCATCAACTTTCAACTCTTTAACAGGTAAACTATTTACATTCCCCCATCAACCTTTAACGGAGTGAAAATCACCTAACCCACCATCAGCCAATACACTAAAAGCCACAATCTAACTAATGCAGCCTTCTCCAACGTGAATGCTGTACATTAATCATGGGAAAGAAGGTGAATGCCTGGTTAAATGAACTAGAGTCATGGTGTAGCCAGGCAACTGAAGAGGTAAGTTTAGTTGTCTTAAATATTGTAGTAACCAAACGGTTTCAATTCGCTTGATTTCACTTGTCAGTTAAATTATCCTGAATGCAGTTTGTAGGATCTTCATGGGATGAACTCAAACACACAAGACAAGCCGTGCTGCTCCTGGTCTGTTTCTTATGAACCAAATTACAGCAACTTAAATTAACATTACAACACTCTTTCTTCTTTCTTTTTCCTGAATATATTATGGGATTCTCTTCCAGGTTACAGAACAGAAGTCCACAATTACATATGATGATCTTACGACTAACCTCTGCCCGGTAACTACTCTCTGCTTCTGTGATCTAAATACTCCTTTAAAGATTATAAAACATGCATGGAAAATGCTTCAAATTTGCTATATTCACTGCTTTCTGATCTTTCTATCTCTCTTTAATATCTCAGGCTCTTAGTACTCAGCAATTGTATAGAATATGTACCCTCTGCAAAATTGATGACCACGGGGATCAGGATATATCTCCAGACGTATGTTTGCTCTGAACATCTCTAAAATAAACCAAAATCCATTTTCCCAAATCACAATATCGGTTTCATCTTTCTATGGGTGCAGGTGATTTCCAACTTGAAACTTCTAGTTACAGATGAAGACGAAGACAGTCGTTCGTTCTTGTTAGACAATGATTCCAGGTATTGAAAATCTCAGATAAGGCATAAAATTCTCTAAATTGTTCTAACTAACATCATCATCACCATAACCTCTTGAATATTATCTTTGTGAAACTCAGCATCCCATTTGCAGCCGATGAAATTTCCAACTTTATGCAAGAAAAAGACTTTGCCAATGTAAAACCAGCTGCAGAACTCGCTGATAACCCTAACTTCCACTTTCTAAAGGCCTGAGACCTATTTGACTCTGGCTATTTATTTGGCAATGAAATTGTATAGTAATTCCCTTGCACAGTTTTACGATTTGTAGAGTCTTTGTCGATTATGTCGTCTAGGCTTTTAAGAGGGCATAGCTCAAGTGTAAGGCTCGCTCTCTTCTTTTGATTTGATTCTTACTAGTTCATTATCTTCAGGGTAGAGGTTAGGTTAAAAAGCCAGCCAGTATTTTACTTATAGGGCAAGGAACGAAATTCTCTTTGTAGAACAAATATTGGAATCAGTTTGTAAAACCGTATCTTATCAGTTTGTAAAACCGTATTTTTTAAGACACTACCTTAGTGGGTCAGAGATGCTTAGTTTTTAAAATTTTGGAGCTAAATTTTAAAACCAACAATCAAATAAAATGGACAAAAAAAGTACTATAGTAAATTGATAAGTTTACTCTTATTAGAAACAATAACAACATCAAATAATTCTTATAATATTTTACAGTTTTTTTTTTTTTTAGTTTTTTTCCCTACCATGTATACTACTCCTACATTCTTTTAGAAAATCTTTTACAAAAAAGATTGATCATAACAAACTTTTTTTTGTCAACAAACGGAAAATCGATGGTGACGTAACAAAAACAATAGTATAAATCATTACATTACATAATTTACATGTATTGATATTTAAATAGTTATGATTTTTTAGATATTTTTAAAGTTGTGATATTATTTTAGAAAAATGGTAAATTAGAGAAAATCGATGGTAAGGGATATTTATAGTTAGTAAATTACCGGTGAACACCTGATGAGTCTGAGTGTGAGACTGAGGGTGTGAGAGCATATCAAGAGAAACATGTAAATCAGATCACATGGTGTTCCCATACCCTTTCAGTTATTACAGTTATGGAGGTTTGTTTGCATTTATCATCCTCTCTCTATTTTGTCCCTTTTCTCCATTCTATAATATACATGCATACATATACACATATATCTATAAATGTGTTTGTGCCATGATTTTTTCATAACAAATATTGTGAACCAAGTGTTTTTCTTTTAATTTTAATTTCCTCACAATTAAGCCGACGTCACACAATGTAACAGCAGGTAAAAACTATATTATCTTTTTCTTGTTAACCAAATGTGTTTGTGCCATGATAACAGTATGTATTGATATGTTTAAGATAATATAGTTTAAGATCATACACATCAATGTTTCATATCCAAAGAAAAATGGATGTATTCATAAGTTGATGAGATGAATGTTTATTCAGTATTTAAAAGTAGAATCTTCTAAGATTCATATACATATTATGAATAAATATAATATCATNTGTTTGTGCCATGATAACAGTATGTATTGATATGTTTAAGATCATACACATCAATGTTTCATATCCAAAGAAAAATGGATGTATTCATAAGTTGATGAGATGAATATTTAAAAGTAGAATCTTATAAGATTCATATATATATTATGAATAAATATAATATCATATATATATCTTTTGAGTACCAATTAGTTTTACAATAGAAGTCTACATATAAAATTTCACAAATTATAATACTATTATCTACAATGTCTAAACGGAAACATTATTAGATCCGCTCCAATACTAAAGAACCATATATATAACGATTACCACCAATTTAGTTAGATTGTATGTTCACCAATTCCGTGGATTTCTATGATTACGCTTAGGGTAAATTTTGAGTATATTATGATTAGCCGTTAACTATAGATAACGTAGCTAGAATATGATTTCGAAGGCTAACTATTTGCCACCATTCAATAATATGTTGGTCAAACAAGCCGTAATTCACATAGATAAATGAAGAGAAATGCTAGTTTTGGAATATTTTCATGTTACCCATTTGATATTCGATCGAAACATAGAATTAGTAGAGAAATAAAGAAAATATATATTGTGTTATAATAGAGCATGAAATCAGATGCTACTAATTAATGGCCTCAATTGAAAATAGTAACATGGGGTTTGGCTCTCTTAACTAGATTTATATAATCAAGAGATACAAGACACCTGATTAAGAAAAGCTGACTATAGCAGAATCTGATTGATTATTGTCAGAAAATAAAACAATAATGGCCACATATACAAATATTTTGGAAATTCCTTTTTAGCAATAATTGATCCTTGTGGCTCATAGTATTATATTGATTTTACTGTTTGTTTTCCTTTGTTTTGTTAAGAAACCAAATGTTTAGATTTAGTTAGAAGGTTAAGTATGGTCCCCGCAGACCTAGAACCCGGATCATAATTGATTCATAGCAAAAACTACACTGCTTTGGACGAAAAAAAAGTGTTGTTTGATTTTTCTTTTTGGTTATTGTTTTTTGGGTTTAAAGTACGCACAATATAATCGTTCATTTCAAACGATATAATGTGTTCAATGATTGGATATAGTCTATATAGTGCATGCATATTCGCACCACTTGATTTGACCAATATATTTGTCTGAGTGTGTGTATATTATGATAAATGGTTTGGTCGTTTCATGCAAAATACTTGTATTGTTGACTGCATTTACGAGTACCATTACATTTTTATTCAGATAAAGAATTTTTTTTTTTTATAGCTTCTAGCATATAGTTATCTTCTGCAACTGAATCCGAACTATTTAATTAACTGGATTCAAAATTACGATTGCNCGAGTACCATTACATTTTTATTCAGATAAAGAATTTTTTTTTATAGCTTCTAGCATATAGTTATCTTCTGCAACTGAATCCGAACTATTTAATTAACTGGATTCAAAATTACGATTGCATTATTTTTCTTAAAGTTTTTTTTTCCTTATTTCTTTCTTGAATGGTATATTGTAAGTGTTTATATATAGAACGCATAATGATCACAAGTCTATAAAAGTATATATAAACGACTCAAGTATGCAATAGTTTTATTAAATCTAGGTTGTTTAGTGGCTTTGTTTACTCCATGTTAGTGGTTTCTTTCTAGGTGCGAGTAACACCATGTGGGAAATTCTTATAGTTTTATTACTTCAAAAATAAAAATAGAACTACTCATCGATAGAATATATAATCTCGTCATCCCAGGAGTCATTTCATCGTTAATAGTATTAACTAAATATATAGTTCATCTATGAAACTAAAACTACTACTCCATTAAAACACGTCATATGCATGCATCTATACCTCTTTTCTTAGATTTAACTTAAAAAGAAATTCTAGATTTTGGTGAGAAAAATCTTTGCCCGATTCAAGTCCACTACATGTATCACTCGACTCGATCGAGGTTTCCTGAATAATCTAGTTTTCATAAATCATGATGATTAGTTTCTTACACAACACGATTCCATATTATCGATGTGAATCATTAATTTATAAGAAATTATGACGAATATAAAAAGATAAACAAATAACGTAAAGAATACAGATTATGTGGTTCATTCACTAATGGGGGTATATATTGGTTATTTTAAAACAAAAATATTTATAAAAATATCTTAATAAACGGCAATTGGATTATTAGACTTGCGAATAAAACTCCAAGAAGAGAAGTTAAGGTGAAACCCAAAGCGAGACTTGTGTGCTACCTTTATCAACTTTAAGTCTAACTGATCTTAGGGAACATTTCACCATTAGAGTTTGTTTTGATATTTTTCGCACACATGCAGAAATACATAGAGTTTGTTTCAATTCGATGATCTAAAATAGAGAGATCAAACGTGGTAAACATTAATTTATAACGAGAACAATAATAGCAAGAGGAATTATTGGTATCAATATGCACTGACATATCATTGCTGCATTAAAAGAGGAATTGACTGATTTCAACAACAAAAGGGAAAGAAAAAAGAGGAATTGACCAAATTTTTAAGAAAAACATGAAGACCCAAATTTTACACTCCAGCACATGAATATATCTCACATTTCCGTTTCTGCAGCCTCATGCGTATCTAACCCTAGATTTGGTTTGTACATTGATCGATGTAGATCTTCTTAAAACATTCCAAATTCAGTTTATCACAGAAAAAAAAAAAAAGAGTTTGCCTTAGCTCTTTAGTAAATGATATTCCAAATGGGTTTTTGTTGTTGTTGTTGTAAAACCATCACAAATCCTACATATAAAAGATAAATGAGTGTTCTCTCTTTATGAAATCTAAATACATAATAAATTAACGCATGAACTTTCTTATAAAAATTCTTTTATTCTTGTGATCATGATTCAGATATTTTAAATGTTATATCTTCCAATAACCACAAAAATTATTTATATTCCATCTACTTTTCAAATGTCTCTCACAATTTTAGCGGCAAGTCTACTCTCTTTACTTGAACAATCTATCAAACAAGGGTACCCGGGTTATTGAATTTAACAAGTTGAAGTCTACGTCAAATGTGAAATAAGACCCGAAGAGGCCAAATGAAAATTTAACATCCAAGAAACTTTGGTTACATATAAATGGTCAAAAGAAAAATCTACCACCGTAATTTTCTTTGAAAACATTTTCCACTCGTGCCCGAACTAATAAAAGTTAATCTCTGCTGAGAAGTATAGAAAATTAGAAATGAACCAAAAGAATTTTAGCAAGTATATGCCACCCCTCAATGTAATACAATAATTTAGGCAAACACTTTTCTACAAGTGTCAATTTCATTCTTATAATCCAGTATATGTGTATTCAAGTGTTGATCTCTTTATATATGGCTTAAATTATAAATGCCGCTGCATGCTAATCATTTGAACAATTAGAACTTAAACTAATTAAATGAATACAAAATCATTTAATAATCTTAAGAAATAATTATCCAAATACAAAAATCCAAATTGCTTGAACTCTTCTGTCTTCTCTATTTAAATCCTTTCTCCTCAAACCAACAAGACACAAGCCAAATCCCCATCTATCATCATTACATCTTTTCTAGCCCTAAAAGTATAAATAAATAACACTAAAAAGCTCCCAATAAGATGTGTAATAACAATAATACAAGTTGTGTCAACATCTCAAGTATGCTTCAGCCTGATGACATTTTCTCCCGTCGTTGCATCTGGGTGAATGGGCCAGTCATCGTCGGTGCTGGCCCATCAGGCCTAGCTGTCGCCGCCGACCTGAAACGCCAAGAAGTGCCGTTTATAATCCTCGAGCGAGCTAACTGCATAGCCTCTCTATGGCAAAACAGAACCTATGATCGTCTCAAGCTTCATCTCCCCAAGCAATTCTGTCAATTACCCAATTTACCCTTCCCGGAGGATTTCCCGGAGTATCCAACGAAGTACCAGTTTATTGAGTACCTTGAGTCCTACGCAACCCAATTTGATCTCCGCCCAAAGTTTAATGAGACTGTCCAGTCAGCTAAATATGACAAGAGGTTTGGGCTGTGGCGGGTCCAGACTGTTTTTAGAAGCGAGCTGCTTGGTTATTGCGAGTTCGAGTATATATGCAGGTGGCTCGTGGTTGCAACGGGAGAGAATGCGGAGAAAGTTGTGCCAGAGTTTGAGGGTTTAGAAGATTTTGGTGGTGATGTTCTTCACGCTGGTGATTATAAGTCCGGCGAGAGATACCGAGAAAAACGAGTTCTGGTAGTTGGATGTGGAAACTCCGGCATGGAAGTATCTCTCGACCTATGCAACCACGATGCAAGCCCATCAATGGTCGTTCGTAGCTCTGTAAGTAAAAATTAAACCCACAAAGTTTAGAAAAACAGAGCATCTGCTTCTCCAGTAGTTCCTCTGTTCTGAAACAGAGCAACTAATAGTTATTCTCTGTTTTTTATCTGATCGATCAGGTTCATGTGTTGCCGAGAGAGATTCTTGGGAAGTCGACATTTGAGTTAGGTGTAACAATGATGAAATGGATGCCAGTATGGCTCGTGGACAAAACTCTGCTCGTTCTCACGAGGTTACTTCTGGGGAACACCAATAAGTACGGGCTTAAGAGGCCTGAAATTGGACCGTTAGAGCTGAAGAACACTGCCGGTAAAACTCCCGTGCTAGACATCGGAGCCTTTTCAAAAATAAAATCGGGAAAGATCAAAATCGTCCCCGGAATAGCTAAGTTTGGCCCGGGAAAGGTTGAACTCGTGGATGGTCGAGTTCTAGAGATCGACTCCGTCGTTCTTGCCACTGGTTACAGAAGCAATGTACCTTCATGGCTTAAGGTACAGACAGAAACATTATATTTTTCAGTTTTGTCTCAAATGACCAAGTCTTTAGAACAATAGAATACCGGTAATGACAGTTGAGGGAATTTTGGTATGAAAATTACTAAAACGTTGTTTGGTGGTTGGTTTGTTGCTATGCAGGAAAACGACTTGGCGGAGATTGGGATAGAGAAAAACCCGTTTCCAAAAGGGTGGAAAGGAGAGGCCGGATTGTATGCGGTTGGGTTCACCAGAAGAGGACTCTCAGGTGCGTCGTTGGATGCGATGAGTGTGGCTCATGATATTGCTAATAGCTGGAAAGAAGAAACTAAGCAACAGATCAAAACTGTCGCTACTCGTCACCGTCGTTGTATTTCACACTTTTAATTTCTACTATTTACATATAAAACATATACAGTATAAGAGAAAAGGGGGGAAAAAGAGAGGATTGATTAGTGTTTTGTGATGTGAAAATCAAAGAGATGAGCCCACTCCTTGGAAGAAACCTAAAGAGAAATAATTGTGGGAAAGACAAAAAAAAACAAAACAATTTGGGGTTTCCTTTGTTGTAAGGAAGATGTGGCTTTTCATTTGTATAAATGTATTGTGTTACATTTCAAGTTATCTTTTGTTGTAAAAGTGTTTGATTGCTGTGCTAATATATGTACAAATACAAACTTGGAACTGATCTTGAAAGTTTGAAACTTAATTAGTTTAGACAAAATATATGAACAAGGTATGTCTCTGAAACTCATTTTGCCATTCACAAAGAGGCATAAAGGTGTGGATAAAGTAAAAAATAGAATCCTCAATACAGATACATGAACTGTGTATGTATCATTTCTCTTATTATACGATTGGAAAAGAGAGATAACAAACATCAAGGTTCTAAAATGTTTAGACAACATTCATCATCATCAAAAGGAGCAATTGATATTACCAGACATCAGGACGAAGCTCTCCAGTAGCCGGAGGCATCCAACGACCAGAATTGTACACGTTTTCACCGACTTTCCATCCAGGAACATCCTTCATCACATCTGCCTCGTACTCTAGATACTTCTTCCACTCAGACACAAACCTATTAAAAATCAACACATGGGATTCAATGTTGTAGTTTGTACCACAAGCCTATTTGTAATCAACAATGGAAACAGAAACCGAACTTCTATTGTTTTTCTACCTTTCATCTTCTTCTGCTTGAAGAATGGGCAAAATTGCTCTACGGGCAGCGTATTTCTCTTCCTTCAATGCCCTATCATCACAAGCAATCTTAATTAGAACTTTGGTGGTGATACATTGAGCTCATTTTTGACAATTTTGTCAGCATTATGCAACTGAGATTCTAACCATAGAAGACTATTAGAGGATGTACACACCAAGAAAGATAACACTATGTTGTCTTATTAGTTGCAAATGACTCCAAATCAACACAAACTAAGCTAATAACTCACAATGTGACCACCTAAAAACCAAAATCCAAGTAACTATAAAGTATCATCTTGCAATTTGATTGCTTTCTTCACCATAGCTCAAAGGGATCGTTAATTAGCTATAAAATGGGTCATTAGTACCCAGTTTCAGACTAACCACACAGATTAAAAAGCATCTGAGGTTATTAGTACCCAGGGAATTGTCAAGGTTCAATCCCAGATTACTCAAGAATATCACAACAGAGAAGTTAGAATTCCAGGAAAATCCGATAGTTGAAATGTGAGGGGAAGCTATTGACATCTCGTTTCTTATTACCTGCGAATTTTGTTACCCTGACCGACTTGGTACATCCCCCAAGCAAAAGCACCTGAAACAGTTAGGAAAATAGCCATGGCGCTTGGTCCCGTGTTGGAGATCCGGCGAGCATATCGGATCGGCGCGAATCCACCCGGTGGTGGACCATCTTGAAGCAACGGCATATCCTTCACACTCGCCATTCCTGGCTTCTTCCTTATCATCGCCTCCGTCATCTTCAACCTCGATCGATCACTATCTGATCCTCAAATTGATATTTGATTCGTTAATCGAAGTGTTGTTCTAGGGATTCCGAGGAAGACAATCAGAAATGTGTTGGTGGAGGAAGTGATTTTTTTTTTAATGTGTTTACTGTAATAATGAACTGGGCTTTAGGAGGCCCATAATGATCTAAAAAATGTACCGGGTCAACTCAAACCGGATCCAAATCGGAGGCTAAAACTCAACCAAGCAATGAGCTTGGAGAAAACGTAAAACCCTAAACCCTACTACTTCTAGAATCTTCGGATCTGCTTCATTTCTCCTCTTCGCGAGTGAGAACTTGTCAAGTTAGCTTCTTTAGTTCGATCTGTTCTGAAGCAATTGTAGTCTTCTCGGTTGAGTGAGAATCTATCACCATGTATCGGCTAGTCACCAACGTTGCTTCAAAAGCTAGGTAGATCTATTGATTTGAATGTTGCCTTTTTATTTGTGATTTTGCTTCGGAAAATTGTGAGAAATTGATGGGATTGTTAAAGATATGTATGAATTTAGTTCTAATTTTCCAAATTTTGATCATCGTGTTAGCAGAAATCACAGTAAAATTGAATTTTTCTCTGTCCTTGGAAAATCTTCTTCATTGCCTTACTTCATAGATGAGTGTAGCTTCTTCCTTTTTCTGTGTATTTGTGAAAGTTTCTTCATTTATTGATGGGATTTGTTATTCTTTGTTTCAACAGGATTGCCAGGACGTGTACAAGCCAGGTTCGTGTTCTTCATTTTGTATCTAGTTATGCTGTTCTAAGTCGTTTGTGGGTACTTATTGATGTGCATTCTGTGTATTGTTAGATTGGAAGCAGGCTCAATTCTACTAGGAATTATGCAGCAAAAGACATAAGGTTCGGAGTCGAAGCTCGGGCTTTAATGCTTAAGGGTGTCGAGGATCTTGCTGATGCAGTTAAAGTCACTATGGGACCCAAGGTAATAAACTTATGTTCAGATAGTTTCTGTTCAAAAGATCAATGTTGTAAGTAAATCTAGTTAAACGAAAGGATAGTGTGACGCCCTATTGACAAGTATCAACAGATTGTCTGTTCTGTTACCATTTTCTAAATTTCTTTATCTTTTAAGGGTCGTAATGTCATCATCGAACAAAGCTGGGGTGCACCAAAGGTGACAAAGGATGGTGTGACTGTTGCCAAGAGCATTGAGTTCAAGGATAGAGTTAAGAACGTTGGTGCCAGTCTTGTCAAACAGGTTGCTAATGCCACAAATGACGTAGCTGGTGATGGTAAGTGTTCCCTTTCATTGTATTAAAATGTTTTTTCTATGCTTGGTAATTGGATTGTTGATCTCCTATTTACTAGTATTTATCTTTGTTATCTGACAAATAATATGGTCTGCTTTACAGGTACAACATGTGCTACAGTCCTGACTCGAGCTATCTTCACAGAAGGTTGCAAATCAGTTGCTGCTGGAATGAATGCAATGGACCTAAGACGTGGTATCAAACTGGCAGTTGATACTGTTGTGACAAACTTGAAGAGCCGAGCACGCATGATTAGCACTTCTGAAGAAATTGCCCAAGTTGGAACAATATCAGCAAATGGAGACAGAGAAATTGGTGAACTGATTGCAAAGGCTATGGAAACTGTCGGCAAAGAGGGAGTAATCACAATTCAAGTGAGTTGAATTTGATCCCTAAAAGTTAAATTATTTTGCTTATTTCGTGATGTCACTTATGCTATCATCTCTTGATACAGGATGGCAAGACCTTGTTAAATGAGCTGGAGGTTGTTGAGGGTATGAAGATTGACAGAGGATACATCTCCCCGTACTTCATAACAAACCCGAAAAACCAAAAATGTGTAAGGAATCCCACCTTGTTGCTATATCAATCTAGGGAACTTCGCATTTGATTTGTTCTACATGGATATGGTGTGCAGGAACTAGAAGATCCTCTCATTCTTATCCATGAGAAGAAAATTTCCAATATAAACGCTATGGTGAAAGTCTTAGAAGTGGCCCTCAAGGTATAAACAATTTGGTGATTTCCTGATTGTCAATAATTTTCTGATATTCATTAAGTTACTTTGTATCTGAAAACCGAATTTTATTTTCTCTGCCCTTTTTCAGAAGCAAAGGCCGCTGCTAATCGTTGCTGAGGATGTGGAGAGCGATGCTCTTGCCACCTTAATTCTGAACAAACTCCGTGCTGGAATCAAGGTTTTTCCCTTCTCAGCCTTTTGTTGTATGCCTTTTTTCTTACGACGGCGTATTAGAATTTTAATATGATTGGATTGATGTAAATGGTATTGCGTTATAGGTCTGTGCTGTGAAGGCCCCTGGTTTTGGAGAGAACCGAAAGGCCAATTTACACGATCTAGCTGCCCTCACCGGAGCCCAGGCATGCCCATGTTTTTTAGTTATCATCTGCCTAGACAACACACCCACACTAATTGCATGAGCTATAATGTGTCGTTGGTGATTCCACTTTGTAGGTAATAACAGAAGAGTTAGGTATGAAGCTTGACAACGTTGACCTCAGTATGTTTGGAAACTGCAAGAAGGTTTGTTTGGTCCTATTCCTTCTGCTTGCTCTGATTTTTCCATGTACCTTCTGGTACATTTATATAACTTGATTTTCATTTGTTAACAGATAACTGTTTCCAAAGATGATACTGTTTTTCTCGATGGGGCTGGTGACAAGAAAGCAATTGGGGAACGATGTGAACAGGTTAGTGTGCTTCTCACTTTTTGATTATGTAGTGAAATCAGTGATATAATATACCTTTACCCTATTTTCCAACTGGTAAGAATGTTAAATATGTTTTAAATTTTAATAAATCACACAGATACGATCCATGATGGAAGCGAGCACGTCTGACTATGACAAGGAGAAGTTGCAAGAAAGATTGGCCAAGCTTTCGGGTGGTGTTGCTGTACTAAAGGTAATGTACACCTTGTGAACATGAGAACAAGAAGCTATTAATGCATTAATAGTTTACTACTAACATCGGGATTACTCACATGGGTTTTTAGATTGGAGGAGCGAGTGAGACAGAAGTTAGCGAAAAGAAAGATAGAGTAACTGACGCTCTAAATGCCACTAAAGCAGCCGTAGAAGAGGGTATTGTTCCAGGTAAAAAGACTATCTCAAATCTCTAAAAAAAACTTTGGTTGAGTTTTTGAAAGAAATTATGAGAATTGCATTGCTTTTGTGTATTACAGGTGGTGGTGTTGCTCTTTTGTATGCTTCAAAAGAACTTGAGAAGCTTTCGACAGCTAACTTTGATCAGAAAATCGGTGTTCAAATAATTCAAAACGCCCTCAAGGTTTTTCTCGTCACAATTGTTCATCCTCTCTAACATAAACAGCTTCTAGAATCTTACACACAAAATCTTTCGTTGATGCAGACACCTGTTTACACGATTGCTTCCAATGCTGGTGTAGAGGGTGCAGTTATTGTAGGCAAGCTTTTGGAACAAGATAATCCTGACCTTGGTTATGATGCCGCTAAAGGTTACATTCTTATATGCATTAGAAAAATTTGCTTTCTAATTGCTCCTTTCACTATATACTGAACTTTGCATTTACTTTCAGGAGAATATGTCGATATGGTAAAGTCTGGTATTATCGACCCTTTGAAAGTGATCAGAACTGCATTGGTTGATGCTGCAAGGTACACTAAGTTTTGAAAAGTTTGTGTCAAATTTGGTATTTTATTGCAATGTTATTTGCTAATATTTTTTCCTGGCTTATTCTATTGGTTAGTGTGTCGTCTTTGTTGACAACAACGGAAGCAGTTGTGACTGAGATTCCAACGAAAGAGAAGGAAGCGTCTCCAGGTATGGGCGGTGGCATGGGTGGTATGGGAGGTATGGGAGGAATGGGTTTCTGAGAAGAACCATAAACCCTTACTAGGTTTATTTGGCTTACTTCATCCACAAGGCACTAATGGATTCTTTAATCACGATTGGGAAAGAGAGACCTTAACATTTTCCATGATTTCCAATTCACAATCGATTTATAAAATATTTTGAAAAAAAATAATATTGTTTTGATCATGGCTTCATGCAAGTCTTTTAGTTAACTTCTTCCAAAATTCTTCAGATTAGAGAGTTTGTTGAATCTTCAAAAAGGTTGCACTTGCGCATGGAGATCTATAGTTCTTGCCAACTATCACCAAACCCTTATATCTTATGAGCACGATATTTAACTGTTTGTATTTGTGGTTCAATTAACATTTTACAGACTATTTTTTTCAAATAAAAAACACAAGGGATTAGTCATAGAACGAAACAAACGATTTAGTTGATTAATTTATGTCACCCGAAAAATGAAGCAAAATCGCGTGGCGAGGAGGATTATGATTAGCATTGGTGGGTCCTCAAACATTCCGCTCCCCAAAAAAAGTCATGATTATGAACCAAACTCTTTTTGTTTTCACGTATTTGTCCGTACCATACCACAATTTGTTCTACTCAAAGCAGTAAACCATAATCGAGGATACCATAATTGTGATTAATTTATACTCCCTCTGTTCCTAATAAATTGATGTTTTGAGTTTTAGTTTTGTTCCTAAAAGATTGATTTTCTAGATTAAAAATTTGATTAATTACAGCTTGGATAAACGGGATGAAANTTTTAGTTTTGTTTCTAAAAGATTGATTTTCTAGATTAAAAATTTGATTAATTACAGCTTGGATAAACAGGATGAAGNCTTGGATAAACGGGATGAAACGACAAATTATTTGAACTATACATCCACGGAACTAGATGACAAAAAAACAAATAGAATTTGAGAATGTTCTTAGAGCATAATTATCGGTGGGACAAAATATTTGTCCTTATCATTTTTTTAGTATTATTTTTAGAGTAAAAGACTATGGTAAGAGACAGATGATAAAAGTTGATTATTGGTAGATCCTTATCAAATTCAAGATCCGTACCCAATGCTCCAAATTACTCAAACCGTAGACACATCATTTTTTCATTAATATTATTGTTTTAGTTCTAAGCAACACTGAAGGAAGTAGCAGCATTATCGATGAATTTCCTAGCTCCTTTAAACCACCTCTTGTCTCCTGCTTGTGCTTTGCAGATGTAAAGCTTTCCACCATTGACAGTGGCAGTATCTTTTACTAAAGGAATTGTTCCTCAACCATTGTATCATGCTCAATAAATCTACCT